>JARQZK010001497.1:252500-340000 GCA_030704885.1 Cynegetis impunctata | reverse complement strand
GGCTCCCATATTGTTTTTAAATTTATCCAAATGAGCATGCAGCATATGTACTTTTAATGACATCCTGCAGCCCATGGCCTTAAAATTTGTAAGCATATCCTCAAAACAACTTTTCGTAGTTTTCAGCTTTTATTAATTTCCTAAAAATCCAGAAACTACTGCTTTAAAACTGTTCCAACTTGCTTTTTGAGTACGATTCAGCCAACGTTGGAAATTTTTCATCGGCGAAAAATCTGTCTTATTTGCGGACCAACAAAAAACCCCAGCTTTAACCTTTGCTTCCGATAACTTCGGAAAAAATTTTTTTAAGTAATCCAAAAGCTTCTGAAGTTTCATCGCAGTTTTTTAACAAATTGTTTCATCAACCCTAACTTAATGTGCAAAAGCGGCAATTAACACTTTTTCCGCGCTTCAACAATGCGGCTCAAATTTGACGTTCTGTTTTCCCGACACACAATTCTGTTCTTACAGGCCATGACCGTGTTGAATATAGTGTTTAGAATCCGCTCTGCTATCCCACAGCACAAATAACACGGATACTTTGTATATCCACCCTGTTAGCCCCATTAAAAATCCCACCATTTTTAAAATCTCCAATCAGCTCCCAGTTATACTCACGATACTTTACAGATTCAAGCAAAATTTTGACACTTTCATAATTTTCTTTAAGATGTACTGAGTGAGCAATTGGAAGAGACGGAAATTTATTTCCGTTGTGCAATAGAACTGCTTTTAAACTTTTTGTAGAGCTGTCAATGAAATAAACGCCATTCGCTAGGACACAGGTATGCCAATTGCTTCAAACATACCTTTTAATGTCATTACAACAACCAAGTCCATCTTCCTTCGTGAAAAACGTTGCAAACATTTCATGCCTAGTCCGCTGATCGTGATCTTAACATCATCAAGCAAATTCCACTGTTTTAACCGAAGAGCCTAGAAGCTCTGCTTTATTTTTTGGCAAATTTAAATCTCTAATTAGATCGTTAAAATCTTCTGAAGTAATGAGATAGTGTTTTGGTTGTTCAGGTGTAGGCAAAAACTCCTTATCGGAATTACTTTTATAAGAAACTAAAAGATGAGCTACTTTTCTGCGATAATTTTTTTTGGTGGCTCAGGTACTGGTCGTGTCAGGTCGTGAGCAATTGAAGCAGAAAGAAGATTCGAGGTCAGGATATTCAATAGGTTTTGCATTTTTTACCTCTACGTCTTTTACTCGGATTCACCATACAAAAGTAGCAGTCAGTAATATGGTCTTTTGGATCTCGCCAAATCCTTGGTATTGCAAAATTTCATAGACCTTTTCTCACCTCGATACCAACCTAAAAATATAAAAATAAAAATTAATATGTCTATTATTTTTGGATTCATCGCTTAATTAAATAAAAATTGCTTACCTTCCAAACACCTTTTACAATAACTACAAGCAACCATGTGGAGCCCATGGCTTATCTTGATTCTGTACAGGACAGTCAAAATATGCTTCATAGGCTTCACAGAGAACGTGAGATGTCTTTAGTTCATATTTCACGTCTCGAACTTTAAATAAATTGACCACATATAAAACAAAATGCATTCAGCATCGTATTTGCACTTTCGTGACGACATTTTAAGTTATTCTGGGCTTGTAAAATAACACCTGATGGTTGTTTATCACTCGGGTTGCCATCTAGCGGCACAGTGTAAACGTTAATACCCCCACTCTCACGCGCGGTCTTTTTAAAAATATTAAAAATCAATTAAAATTTATGAAAAAATTGAAAAATGAGTATTATTATTATAACTATCACAAAAGCAAACTTTATACCGAAAAAAGGTAATTTTCTTTTCCGTTTTTGTGCATAACTAACTGGAAAATAATAGTATAAACTTTAGGACAAAGAACGAAAATTTTTTGTAGAGTCGTGTAATTTATTGTTCCAATTTTCAATCGCTTCTTTCTTATGGTATTATTTTTTGGGGAAATAGTTTCCCAAAGTAATCGTATTTTTTGTATTATACAAAAGCTTGCCTTAAGAACCATATATAAAATGAAGCTGAGAGAATCTTGTAGGGGCTTATTCAGAAAAAAAAATGATATCTCCTGACGCTAAGTGGGTTATATATATTTTAAATGCTTATTATTTATACACAAACACAAAAAATGTACTATTAAGGAACACATAAGCAGAAATACAAACGAGGAAAATGGAGCCCTATTTATATCCTCGACCACAACCTGAGCCTCTTGTACAGAATGGAATGATGTATATGTCGATGAAACTATTTAATAAGCTTCCAAGAAGTTACCAATTAACAGCTGACTCTCGCCAGTTTCGAAAATTGTGTTATGATCTACTGATCAGTTGTGAACCATACAAACATAACAGAGTTTTATTGAATGTTGTAGTGGTAGCATGTGATAATTTTGTAAGATTTAGTTTGACGTGTTTTCTCGTTTTGCTTTTTTTACTCTCTTAGTATCTTTGTAAAAACTTATGAAAAATAAATTACTATTATTATTATATTATAATTAATATTAATATATATTATATATATATATATATATATATATATATATATATATATATAATATATATATATATATATATATTAATATATATATATATATATATACAGGGTGGGCCATCCATAACTTTCCATCCCGAATTTTGAACTTTGGGATAAAATAACGATAAAACGCTCGGAAAAGTCAAATTTTGATAAAGAGGGATAAATAAGGGTGTTGAAATGAGTTTGATATCACTACTCCTGTAACCGCAACCCCTAACAGCTCCCATTTTTGAATAGAAAAAAGGGGTCGAGCAGCACTTTGTTGGAAAGGCAATTCAATTGCCTGCATGAGTGTATTTTTTTTTCATCGCTCATTAATTATTATTCAGAGTGACTCAGTCTTGCATCAATAACTTTCACACGCTGAATTTGGATCTTTGAGATGGAAAAAACGCTCGGAAGGGTCAAATTATGTTGAAAGGGGGACAAATAAGGGTGTTCAAATGAGTTTGATATCACTAACCCTCTAGCCGCAACCCCTAACAGCTTTCATTTTTTTTAATGTCTGAAATAACTGAATGAATTCTCATTTTCAAACAGCTTCTCCATCTCAATATCAACGAAATCTGTTATCGCCACCTTTTTTTTGCAATTTCTCGATTACTACGCGTATGCCAAACTCATGTTGAAAATGCTGAAACCGAGACAATAACTAAAAACGTGAAAACAACAATATTTACAAAGTAAATCTTGCGCTTTCGTTCAAATTGAAATAATTACTGTTAGGATAGCGGCTAGAGGGGTTGTGATATCGAATTCAGTTTTTGACCCGTCCGAGCGTTTTTTCCATCTCAAAGATCCAAATTCGGCGTGTGAAAGGTATTGATGCAATACTGAGTCACTCTGTATAATAATTAATAAGCGATAAAAAAAAAACACACTCATGCAGGAAATTGAATTTCCTTTCCAACAAGGTGCTGCTCGACCCCTTTTCCCTATTCAAAAATGAGAGCTTTTAGGGGTTGCGGCTAGAGGGGTAGTGATATCAAACTCATTTGAACTCCCTTATTTGTCCCCCTTTCAACAAAATTTGACCTGTCCAAGCATTTTTTCGTTTTTCCATCCCAAAGCTCAAAATTCGGAGTGGAAAGTTATGGATGGCCCACCCTGTATATATATATATATATATACATATATATAAATATATATATATATATATATATATATATATATATAATATATAACATATAATATATATAAACATATATATATATAATATATATATATATATATATATATATATATATATATATACTCGAAATATTGCACCACAGATCCTTAATATACACGATGAATTCGAATCTAGTTTAACTATGTGTTCAGAAGTCAACGGTGAACATTTGTTGAAATTTTCACCCTTTTCAATGGATACAATTTAGAATATGCATCTCGTGTCACCACTGGGTAAAACAACATCACTAAAATTACAATGTTCATGAATGGATATTGACATATTATTTTCGGATGAAATTTCTTCAGCACTGGTTGCCATTATGACATGTCATTAATAAAAATGAACAACTCGAAATAAACATTGTTTTGTCTGAGGGTGTCCCTCGTAAGACAAAAAAATCGCTTTCTGAAAATTTATTTATATAGGGTGATTTATTGGGAAACGGACATACGTTAACTGTGGATAGGCGTGACTATGTGGTGATTCTAAAAACCTCCCACTTAATAGGTCTTTGCGCCATTATAACCGAGGTATAAGGTGATTTACCAAATTTGGCAGTTTTTTTGGTGCTCATTACTTAGGAACATGTTGGAAGGGCAGAAAATCCAGGTCTGTTTTGCAAAAAATGTAACAAATTCTTTCAACCTCAAAAAAATACCTTGTACAACTGATTTTTTAAAATTCGTTTTCATATCTGAAAAGAGCACACAAAACTGTTTCAAGATACGAGGTTGTTTTTTATAGCAGATTTTACTGATCAAATTTTCAAGTTAAAATTACATTTTATGATAGTTTGTTTGATAATCACATAGATTTAGACGTATTTTTAATTTCTGATGAATAAATATTTTGTAAAATCAGCACATGAACTCTAGAAGCTTCTTTGTCTGTATTTTTATCGATCTTTTCCTCTACATACTGTAAATGTTGGTCCGTTTTTTGAAATAAATGTAAAATGTGGATAAACTTCAACGTCATTTGTAAAATAAAATAAAAATTTCAATTACAACTAACGGAAATAAAATACAATTCGAATAAACTACAGTAGCTGCTCAAAATGACTACCATTTTGATTGATACACATTCTGGCCCTGATCAAAATCTGTCGTAAGTAGGTATAGATTTCCTTATCATATTGGGATTATTCCATCTTTCTGCACAGTCATCTTCAAATCTGTGTGCAAGTTAGTCCCTACTATTAATTTCTAAGTCATAGAAGGCTTTGATCATGACAGAATGCTCTTGTTGAGTTCTAACTGTCAAGTGGAAAATGCCTCATACATTTTCGAACTAGAAATATGCGTATATGATTTACTTTTATGGTTTTTGCGATGGTAACTGACTTTCCGCGAACAGAGAATATAAAAGACGCTTTCCCGCACGAAGACATTCGCCCAGGTATTTAATTACATGAAGCAACATGGTTAGTTCCCCTCAGTGAATCTTAATGAAAATCGTGAGAGAAGACATGTTTATGCGGAACAAAATATTCTGAATATGGTTGAAACAAATCCACAAACTAGCACTAGACGAATGAACATCGCTTCAAATGTAGGTACCTCAATCTGCTGTTTGGCGACGAAAAAGGAAAAAAGGAAACACATGTGTTTCATTCCTCCCTGAAGTATGTGTCAGGGAGGTGGGCAGCTTGAGTTTGGGATTTACTCCTTCAGCCAGATCAGAGGATACACTTGTATGTGCAAGTGCATTAAGGATAGGTGATACGGAATATTTATGGAACATAGGAAGTATGGGTAGGGTTCAGAGGATTAATACTGACCCAGCATTCGCCTTATAACTTTGCAAGCAGTGACTTATATTACCATGAGAAAACCTCTGAAAAACTCATGGCAGACCAGTCGGCCCCGAGGTTTGAACCCGAAACCTCCCAAATACTAGCCAGCGTACGCTAAGTACCCGACTAACTAGCTTGGTGTTCGGCGGCAATTAAAGAAGCACAATTTATACCCTTTTCACATTCAACAAGTACAGATATTAGAGGCAGGTGGTGAATCGCAAGAATAAATTTTAGTACCTATATCATTCGACACCCAAGGATTATTAGAAGATGCTTATTTACTGATGAAGAGTAGTTTACACGGGATGGTGTATACAATTTGAGGAACGCTCATGTTTGGGCAGATCAAAATCTATTTGCTCTGCGACAGACCCATTCACAGCTAAAATTTTTATTAAGCGTCTGGTCCGGCACAAGTTCATTGGTCCTCACATTGATGTGATTATCCAAAACACTATCATAAAATGTAATCTGAATTTGAATATTTGATCAGAATAGTTTTTTTTTCAGATATGAAAACGATGTTTAAGTAATAAGTTATGGGTACAGGGTATTTTTTTGAAGGTGGAAAAGTTTATTACTTCTTTTGCAAGCCATACCTTGATTTTCTGCCCTTTTAATACTCGAAGATATTCGAAACAATATGACTGAAACTTGTGATGCATATCAAAAAAATTTACAGGGTGGTTCCGAAGTTATGAGCAACAAAATAAATTGACAAATTTGTACAAATTCCCCATATATCGGTTGTAGTAGGGGTTTTTGGAACCACCACAGTCACCCTTATTAACAGTTAACGTATATCTGTTTCCCAATGTTACCCTGTATACATATATATATATATATATATATATATATATATATATATATATATATATATATATATATATATATATATAATATTTATTGATCTCAAAAATCATTCACATTACAGTATATAACAATATTGCACCGAATAAAATAGAGAAAAATCAAAGCAAAAGAACTTACTTTTTACAAAATGTAATAAATTCGTCTATTGAATTCGCAGTCCAAAAGGAAACTGTAAATGCGATTTCCGAATAAACTGAAATCTTCAATAACTTGTAAATGCTTAGGAAGCAAATCAAACAAACGCCTGGCCATATACAGAGTTTCCCTTTCAAATCTAGTAGTAGGTACTATGGATTGGAAAGAGGAAGGGATGAACTTTGCTAGTATTATTCTCATTGATATAGGTATGGTAAAAAATAACTTTTTCGCAACTTGAGGAAGATAAAAGACGATAAATTAATAGACCAAACACTATTTGTATTCTGATTCTTTCATAAATTTTTTGAAGGAAATTAAGATCAAAAATGATTCTATAACCGAGATGAAGTTTTCCAAAAAGTGCCATTTTTTCTAATGAATTAAATTTTCAAGTTTTCTTCATGTTTCCTGTAGAACACTGGCAAAATGACACATCTTATAAAAAGGTTAAACGTATGAATGTTGTAGAGAATTTGATACTTTTACAGTAGACACTTGAGTAATATCATTTTCTGCACCTTAATTAATATTTATATATATATATATATATATATATATATATATATATATATATATATATATATATATATATATATATATGACCGAAAATGACGTATACATAAGTTAAAAATTTATAGTGGTTTTTGTGGTCATTTAAAACTTTCCTGTTGAAAGGTGCCAGCTTAGACGATAGAAACTGGTAGGGAGTAAATTAACACTGACAGGACCTCACCCTACGGTCAGCAAGTAATTTTATTTCATTTGTTTTCCCTTCCAGCCCAATTCAACCCAGTCTTTTTCGTGCAATAATTTAGTTGTTGAGACCGTCGTGCAAGTACTCAGAAATTTATATCGTATTTAATAAATAAGTGAGAAATTGAGAAGTTTTCATAGAATCAATTTTCTCAGTGGCTGTATCTCTCAGAATGCCTGATATTAAGTTTTAAAAAAAATTTTTAGTTGAGGTATCGGAGAAGATGCTACTTAAATTTAAACTGGAAAAGCATTTTTTCATACTTTCGTCATTAAAAAATGAATTAAATTTTTTGTATTCTTGACTTTTCTAACCATAGACGTGTCAATATGCCCATATCCAACTCGAAGGAAAAGTTAAAATTTTCTGTTTTTCGAAAGGGAGGTGGATCTCTGAAAAGCTAAACCTCGGTAACTATATAACTTTCAGAAACTTTACTTTGAGAAATCTAGGATAGATTTATTCCAACAAATGCATAGTTTAGAAGATATTGTGAAAAAACCGAAAAAGATCAAAAAAAATCGATGCTTTTAAATCGCCATTCAGCGAACACAGGTTGGGTTGCAAATCTAGATATTTATTCCCAGTAATGGTATAAAAAACCTCTCCAAAGCTTGTTAATACACCACTTAATATGTTTGCATCGATATAACATTTGACTGGGCTAATATATATAAATGCATAATATTATATATATATATATATATATATATATATATATATATATATATATATATATATATATATCGGTATAAATAGGTATATAGAGGTATATATATATATATATATATATATATCCCTGGCCATATTAATGTGACCAGTACACATTTTTTACATTTTCCATGTTTGAGTAGACATTTCGTTTACTTGGTAAATCAATATGATTCTAAATCGTTCTTTATATATTAATTAGATATCTTGTGAAAAGTTTTTATTAGAAATAGCATATTTTGAATAGAAATACATGATATTTTCAATATTTCGATGATCCTCCCTTCGCGTCGATTACCGCCTTCACACGTTGTGGCATGCTATCAATACATTTGGCGGCATTTTCTTTCAATTTGTCGTTGTGGTTCCAATTGAAAATAATTTTTTCGATTAGAGTTGTCCTGTTGGTTACTCTTTCTTTCGAAATTTCCCTTTCAGGAGTTCCCAAGTGTTTTCAATTGGGTTCAGGTCCGGTGAATTGCCAGGCCAATCCAGGAGGGGTATTCCGTTATTAGAAAGGTACTCCTTCACGGATTTGGCAGTGTGACAAGGTGCTCCGTCCTGCATGAAGATGCAATTGCCATTAGGGAACCATTCTCTCAGCTGAGGTAAAAGCCTTTGTCTCAGAATGGTTATATACTGATCTTGGCGCATTATTCCCTTCACGATTTGGAGCCTCCCTAAACCTTTGCCAGAGATAACCGACCATATCATGACTTTTGTTGGATGTTAAACTGTTTGAATTATACAGTTTGTTAAAAATTTCTCATCTGGTCTTCGTTTCACATACTAAGTTTTGTTCGATAAGATCTCAAGGGAACTCTCGTCACTGAAGCAAACCTGAACGAAAAGAAGGAACATCTTGAAATTTCTTTAAAACATTCAAGTTAACTTTAAAATAAATATAGCAAGTAGCCTACCTTCCTCTAATCCTCCACAGTAAAGTTTCTATATTTTTTTGCCCATTCCAGACGTTTCTTTTTCATATTCTCTGTCTACAGCGGCTTTTTAGCAGGACGCCGACTGTTGAAATTGAGCTCCTTCAAGCGCCGCCTTACTGTTCTCGTCGATACGTCAACTCCAGCTTCACCCAACTTTGATTTGATGATTGCATGTGTTGCTGTTCTATCACCAATTACAATTTGAGTCAATTTACGCATGCCACGTGGGGTAACGATGCGCTTTCGACCACAATTTCCCGCTCGATTTGGTATTGCCATTTTGCAGCTTCCTGAAAATGTTTGCAACTGACGTCTTAGAAACTCCAATTTTTTCAGCAATTTGACGTTGTGAGAGGGTTCCTAAACTTATGAGTGCTTTAATTTCTCCGTTTTTTTTAGGAGACAGGTCCTTTAGACTTTCTATCACTAACAATAAAGAAAAATTTAGGTTAGGTTAACTTTCAGAAGATGTTTTGAAAAATTAAACAATTTTAAAGCAAATTAGTCCAAACTACTAATGAAAAAGATAATAACAAGAAACCGAAAAAAACTTGCAGTTTCAGCTAAAAAAACAACGATTAATCACAAAAAATACTAGGGGAAAATTTTACACGCTGTCACTCAAAGAAGCAATATGGCCGCCCACTGCACGAGTAATGCGCAATCAATTAAAATTGATTAACTGATGATCATAATAGCCTTGTCACTACTTTACAACATCTATTTATAAGAATTTTCTTCTTGAAAATGGCGAAAATATAGGAAACAATGAAATTTTGCTGCTGGTCACATTAATATGGCCAGGGACTGTATATATATACATTTCAAGAGATATCAATTATTGGTATAACAGGTTTATTTCAAACATTACATTTTAAAATTAAAATTCATAGGACGTTTCAATGGAGTTTCCATCTTCATCAGCAGAATGTTCGTCGGTAGTTGTCACAATACTACTTCAATATTAAATATATATATATATATATATATATATATATATATATATATATATATATATATATATATATATATATATATATATATACAGGGTGATTCATTGGGAAATGCGCATAGTGTAAGGGTAGATAGGGCATCGTTCTTTATAGCTAAGATATAGGGTGATTCATTGAATTCAATTTTTCAACGACTTACGAACCAGCCTATACATTTTTGTGATATTTGGTAATTATGTTCTTTGTCCACTATTATGTTGATGAAAAAAATAAATAATAACCTTGTCCCAGGTCCGCCTTTACAACAAAAATTGATAAGAATGCTTCGGATCGAAACAACACCCTGTATATCAATATTTTGAAATTCTATATACATATTTATAAATAGCAGAAAAAACTTAATAGGACTTAATGTATTTTATACTTCTACATACAACTTTGTTACTCACTGAATTTAGTCAAATCTAAATGTTTCCATAATGAGGTGACAAAATATTGAAGAAAAAAATCTTCTTTCCTCAATAATGATTCTTCAGCTTTAATCAATAAAATCATCAACCATTTCATATTCTCTCAATTTTTGGATCCTTACCTTAATGTGAAACGAGAGGACAGGACCGTATTTGGGACAAAATATTATTATTGAAACAGTAGCACAAAATGAACGTTATGAAATACGAGATATCGATTTGGAGCAACTACCAAATACAAGCGGGAGATAAAATTGCTCGATTGGATTTTAGAAGATGGATACTACAAAACAATTGGGTAATACACACTTGTTTATTTAGCGATGAAGCTCAATTTACCAGAGATCGTTTTAATGATTCAAGAAATTCCCATGTTTCGACCGAATGAAATCCATTCGCTATAAAATAAATGAATTCACAAACCAAATTCACCTTCAATGTGTGGTGTAGCGTTTTAAACAACTGATTAGTTGGACCCCATACCCTACTACATCCACAAACGGGTGAACTGTATTTCGAATTACTGCAAAATATTTTACCTACGGCTGGAAGACTGAGGTCGATAGCTATTTGATTTATAATAACCAATAAATTATATTTCTCTCTCTCTATTTTACCTTTATTGCTAGATCATTCAGATGCTGATGTTGGAGGCATGTACTTATAATATGATTGAGCTTCACCTTATTTCAGAGTAATAGCGAGTGAGTTTTTAAATTTCACAAACCGTTTGATAGGCATTCAATTTTTGCAACGTTATTATTGTTTAAAATGAAGCTATGCTTTTCTCGGCATGCATTATTCTCATTTTATCAATTTTTTAGAATGTAGAGCAATGAAAAAAAAATGTGTTTGAAAGTTGTTTGTCATTGACAATAATTTTTTATCCTTAATACGGATCTGCCCTCTCGTTTCACATTAAGGTAAGGATCCAGAAATGAAGAGATAGAGAATTTGAAAGAAATGATGATTTTATTGATTGAAGCTGAAAAATCATTGAGGAATGGAAATTAAATTTTTTCAATCTTGTGTCACTTCATTTAGAAAACATCAAGATATGACTAAAGTAAATAAGTAACAAAGTTGTATGCGGAAGTACCAACTAGATTCGGTCTTACTGCTCTTTTCAAATATGTATATAAAATTTCAAAATATTGATATTTCGATACAAAGCATTGGTACTTATCAATCTTTTCAAAGCCGAACCTGGGCAAAGGTTTTCATTCATTATACTAATCAACTCTACAGAAAAATTTCATGCCAAGTATTACAAAATGTATAGGCTGGTTCCTGGTTCTTAAGTTATGGTTGAGAAAGTGTGAAGAAATGGTAAAAATTTCATAGATAACTCTGTATCTTGGCTATAAAGAACGATAGACCCATGAAATATAAGATATTCAGAATAAGGTCGGTGTGCCCCACATATATATATATATATATATATATATATATATATATATATATATATATATATATATATATATATATATATATATATATATCTAGTAATCTAGTTATCACTTAATTTTGATCACAGGGTGTCCCACCGGGAAAGAACGCGATCTGTATATGGAAAACTACACATAGGAAACTTTTGAAAATTTGACAGTATACTAATGTTGATAGGGGCAACTCGACTAAAATTTTCAAGATGGTGGCACTTCCGGTTATACCGAAAGTAGATACCAACTTGCTTATTTTAAATTGGATACCCTATATATTAATACATTTTTAGCTTCTATGCAAGATTCTAGGCAGATTTCATGTATTATGTCCTATACCTAAGTCTAAGCGTTTTTGACATATTTAGGTTTTTATGTCAAAAATGACGATTGCAAGCCTTAATATAATTATCAATTGTTCCTATAAGGATTCCCGTATTACTTACTTTGGGGTGGATTCCTTATTGAAAAAGACTTGCTTTAATAGATTTTGTATAGTATTTGGATAACTAATCATACAGGGTGTTCGAAAAAAAAGATCTAAAATGAGATTGAGAAAACTGACAAAAATCAATTTTTTCAAATGGAAACCCCTCATTTTTCATATTTTGTAGTATTTAGCATTTAAAAAAAAGGTAACTTTGTATGAAGATATCTATACCTAAAATTTGAAGTTTTCGAAATATTGCCAATTTAATATTTTTATATGGCGATTTTGCATTTAATCCTTAAATAATTAGATCTAGGATAGCCACGATCGTATTTGACATTTCAAATCATCGTAATGGCATCCCGGTTAAATTATACAAACGAAGATTATTTAAACTTATTTATTATTTATGGACAATGTGATAAATTATTTCAAGAACATGTGATACATGTGCGACCCGATATCCTCATAAACAAAAACCATCACCAAATATTGTTAAACGAATTATAGAAAACTTCAAGAAATTTGGATCCGTAAAGGCATAAGTGTACAAAAAGAAACCAGTTGTTAAAAATGAAAATATTGAAATAGCAATTTTGGCATATTTTGAAGCATATCTGAGCATATCCAACAAAATCTTCAAGGCAGATAGCATTAGAATCAAGGCTTATCTAAATCGTCCGTTCTAAGAATTTTACGGAAACACAAATATCATCCCTATGCTATCCATATTTTCATTAGTGCAGCATTTAAATGAAAATGATTTAGATAAGCCTTAAAAGTTTAAATAATTTTCGTTTGTATAATTTAACCGGGGTGCCATTACGATGATTTGAAATGTCAAATACGATCGTGGCTATACTAGATTTAATTGTTTAACGATTAAATGCAAAATCGCCATATAAAAATATTAAATTGGCAATATTTCGAAAACTTCAAATTTTAGGTATAGATAACTTTATACAAAGTTACCTTCTTTTTGAATGCTAAATATTACAAAATAAGAAAAATGGAGGGTTTCCATTTGAACAAATTGATTTTTGTCAGTTTTCCCAATCTCATTTTAGACCTTTTTTTCGAACACCCTGTATGATTAGTTATCCAATTACTATACAAAATCTATTGAAACAAGTCTTTTTCAATAAGGAATCCACCCCAAAGTAAGTAATACGGGAATCCTTATAGGAACAATTGATAATTATATTAAGGCTTGCAATCGTCATTTTTGACATAAAAACCTAAATATGTCAAAAACGTTTAGACTTAGGTATAGGACATAATACATGAAATCTGCCTAGAATCTTGCGTAGAATCTAAAAATGTATTAATATATAGGGTATCCAATTTAAAATAAGCAAGTTGGTATCTACTTCCGGTATAACCGGAAGTGCCACCATCTTGAAAATATTTTAGTCGAGTTGCCCCTACCAACATTAGTATACTGTCAAATTTTCAAAAGTTTTCTATGTGTAGTTTTCCATATACAGATCGCGTTCTTTCCCGGTGGGACACCCTGTATATATATTCATATATATATATATATATATATATATATATATATATATATATATATATATATATATATATATATATATATAATATATATATAATATTATATATATTTATATACATTCATATATATATATATATATATATATATATATATATATATATATATATATACAATTAAATTAATTTCAAATATACATATATACCTTCCTACGTTGAAGCTCCGCTGAATTATTTAGGAGTTGTTCAACTTTTAGAGATACTTTCCCAACGTTATCAATTTTTCTTGTTGCATCTAATATGAGACCCATATTTTAGTATGTGTGCTTAATTGCACTAAAGTAATTAATTGTAGAAATCTCGATATGATTCGATTTTAATTCATAACGATCTGATAATATGAACCATAGAAATCTATACTTTCGATAAGAAACGTACATTTACCTAGATAAGCTGTATTTACTTCCACGTAGTATTCTATATTATTAAAAACTGCTTAGTCTAATTTTTTGTACTAAATGATGAAATTTCTTTGACAATTTATTCATTCGTGGTATATTCTAACGACAGCATTGTTAGGTTGCTCGTAGGTTAACGATGAAATTACACTACTTTATTTCTGTGTCACCTGAACAGAAATGAAATTGCACGGTCCAATATAAACGTTTTCATAAATGGATACTTATTTGCAGAAAATCAGAGTACACTTTATTACTATATAAAAATAATTGATTCATTCGATGGCAATATTTATTTAACGTTTTTAACAAAATATATATGCAAACGCTCTTCATTTGTATACTATTTTATTCATTATCTACGAAAGTCTCAAAAAGCTTCATAGGAATTTAAATTGTGGTGTCAGACATGAACATTTCTGACCATCTAGGTCAAATGCTTCACTTTGTTACAGCCTGTGATTTGATAAATGTAACCCAGGTCAAAAAGATATGCAGACCATTAACACATGTCGGATTGACAAAGTTCCACAATCTTGTGGCAGCACTCGATTGGAGGTTTATAGACGTCATTGAGGTAAATGTGGACGATAAATTTAATGAGTTTATGAATATCTTGATCAGATTGTACTTGGAGTCTTTCCCGGAAAAAACTTACCACGTGAGACCGGATCAAAGTAATAGGATTGGGTGGTTTAATGAAACCTTAAGACAAATGCAAGATCGTTTAAAACTCTTGGCGGAATTAAGCAGGCAATATAGGCAACCTAATTATGTGTTAGGGTATAAAAGCTACAAGTTAACTTATAGAGAGGCCATATGTAAATATAATAAAAAACTCTAGCAATCCATCCAAATGTGTTCGGCAGATCATCAATCAGGAGCGAGGCAACTGTAGGAAACACCTGATATTAATCCGGATGAATTTAATACATATTTTTCTGAGATAGCTCAAAATGTGATAAATAAAATTATACCAAGTCGGATGAACCCCATAGCATTGGTGGGACAAGTTTCTGAGCCCAATTCTCCATATTTCTTCAGTGAGGTCACATTTAATGAAGTTAGAGATATTATTGACAGCTTGAAGAATAAAAATAGTTGTGACATATTTGGTATGAATGTTAAATTAATCAAAACAATAAAAACACCATCATCTACCCTCTCACTAAACTCATTAATCTCTGCTTTAAAGAAAATATTTTTCCATCTATGCTTAAAACTGCCATGGTTATACCAATCTATGAAAAAGGAGATGATTAACTGCCAGAGAACTATAGACCTATATCATTGCTGCCTATTATGTCAAAAATAGTGGAAAAATGCATGTCAACTAGAACTGCACATTATTTTGAGGAAAATGGTTATTTCACAGAGACCCAGAGGAGGGACAGGGGAGCAGTTTTGGGCATTCTGGATCTGGTGAGGCATATACTCGGATCATTTGACGATCTACAGTTTAGGGCTACACTATTTTGTGATTTGAGCAAGGCCTTTGACTGTGTGTCCCACCGGGTTCTTTTGGGCAAGCTTCGATTGTATCACTTCACTGCAGGTGGTGTTGGGCTCTTGTCTTCATACCTCTCTAACAGAAACCAACTAGTAAGGGTTGCAGGGGCCTCATCGGCGATGAAAAAAGTGACAACTGGAGTACCACAAGGATCAGTGTTGGGACCGATCCTATTTTTAATCTACATTAATGATTTACAGTTACCGATGCAGTGGAGCAGCTGACTAGTATGCAGGAGAGACTGGAGACTTGGTTCAGCGCGAACTTGCTACTCCTGAACAGAGATAAGACTCAGAGGATGGTGTTCTCTTTGAGGAACACAGAGAATGCTAATGACTGCACTGAGATTAAATTCTTGGGGGTTCGACTGGATCCGGGATTGCTGTGGGACGCGCATATCGATGCCTTCATCAAGAGTCTAGGAACCAGCTGTTTTGCGTTGCGGAGCATTGCTGGATGTGTCTCGGAGGCAGTGTTGAAAACTTCCTACTTTGAAATTTTTCATTCCATCATGGCATATGCTGTACTTGTATGGGGCCATGCTGCTAGGTCTGATATAGTTTTTGGGATGCAGCGAAGGGCCATTAGAATTGTTTCTGGCTTGGGGTATCGAGACTGCTGCAGATCGCCATTTAAACGCCTTGGTGTGTTGACATTTCCCTGTGTGTATATTTTGGAGAATCTCATGTTTGTGAGGAAGAATACGGAACTATATAAGACGTATCGAAATGTACACGCACATGAGACGAGATATCGGGATAATGTTGTTGGCAGGTATCATCGGTTGAGGAGGTGTCGGGATGGCCCTGGGTATCTGGCCATAAAGGTTTTCAATAAGATACCTTTAGATATGAGAGAGATTCCAATAAACGAATTCAAGAACAGATGTAAAAACATGTTGAATAGTGGATGTTTTTATTCAGTTCAGGAATACTTTTTAACCTTTTATTTGTACATGTTTCATTTTAATGTTTTGTGACATGTATTTTAATTGTGTTGAAATTTTGAAATATGTAATCTTACTTTATCTTTGTGACATGTGGAAATACTGAATGAGTATGTTACCATGAATAAATTATCTATCTATCTATCTATCTAAATATTTTACATTAACTGATAAATAATGTTATGAACTATACAACTTCTCTGAATAATTCTTATTTCTTAACTGATATTGAATTAACGCACATCACTTGGTGAAACATCATATAGAATAAAATTTAAACTTCAAAATAAAACACACTTGGCTTAAGTTTCACTATATAAAAGTATTCAGATAATGTATTTAGCAGTAAAGGATGGTCGACATGTTTCGAGTTATCAAGACTGTCTTCAGGAGTATTACATCTTATTTTATAAAACAGAGATAGGTGATATCTGAAAATCAATTTGTTCGTTTACAAGGGGTAATTTACTATAATGGGCGGAACTTATTTCGAGAATTTCAAGAACGTCAAGGAGCTTTCCTTTGTTACCTGAATGCAACTATTGGGTTGGTTTTGTTGAAATCCAGATAAAGATTAAATTTTATACAATGTTCGGAGAAGACAGTATTTTTGTTTTGTAAAATTAAATTTTTATGTTCATCAACACGAATGTTTAAATTCCTTCCTGTTTGTCCAATATAGAAAGCAGGATTCGTCGCCAAATATTTTGTAAACACCACTGTTTTTTCCGATGTTAGTTTTTTCTTCATTATTGACCAAGAATGACTTCAAGTTTCTTTAATTTGTACAAATTGTTTTAACGTTATTTTTCGATAGTCTGTGTTGGTGCAAGTTTTCGATTTTAAAAATAATTCATTTTCATTATGCATCAGAGTTCTTTAATAGGCACTGTGCGCATGTGAAGAAGTGCGCTGATCAAGACAGATCATTTCATTCATTGATTAAACGTTCGACCGTGACAATTTCAATACTTTCGCAAGTGCAATTTTCCAAGTTATTTTCCATTTTTGCTGCATCGATCTAAGTGTTACTGGTGGAGAGGCTCCAAGCAGAAGGGGATCCCCGTGGAACGACGATCGATGAGAATAAGGTAGGTGTCAAAAAAAGGGTTTTGATGCATATTTCGTTTATGTTAGCGGCAATTTTCATTCCAAAATACAGTCCACTTTTCCTTTACTAAATGCGCTAGCAGTCTGTTACAAATTTTGCTACTCAAATTCGGTACATAATTCATTGGGAAGTATTTTTGTTATTCATTAATAGTTGGCGTGGGGTATATTCTATGCAACAGATTTTTTCTTATTTTTTCCTAATGTGCTAATCGACAAGACTTTCATTGAAACCGTTATTGGTGGCTAATAATTTAATTGTATTAACTTCGGTTTGAAAATTTGTTATAATGGAATAGTGAACAACCTATGTATGAACGAATGAAAAGCACTAAGTTTTATATTGATGTGTTGGTTACTGTCGCTGTGAATTAAAGTATCTGTGAGGGTTGGTTTTCTATAAATGATGAAAGTAAGAGAATTCTAATTCCTAGCAATCTGAACGTCTAAGAAATTCGAAGTACCGTTTTCAAATCAAATCAATCGTTTTCTACTTCTTTCGTAAATTGAATCGAGTTGTAGAATCTTGTTTATATATTTAAGGAAATTATCTAACAGCCTATCTCTACCGGTCCAAATACAAACAATATCATCTACATACCGCCTCCATAATAAAACGTTAGTATTTAAATTATTATCAGAATTGAATATTTTTTCTTCTAAGTTATTCATGAAAATTTCACTCAACAAAGGCGATAACAGTGATTCCATGGGCAATCCGTCTTCTTGTTTATATAATATATTATTAAATTTGAAATAACTCTGTTTTAAACAAAAAATAAAGGCAGACATTGTTTCGTTGACTGCCTGAGTTGTTAAATTTGGATTCATCTCTAGATATCGCTAACAATATTTTTAACTTCTTGAGTTGGCGTGGAAGTGAATAAGTTAATAACGTCAAATGAAAATAATTTAGCATTTAAAGGAATCTTGATATTCTTAAGATGATCAACTAACTGAATAGAATTTTCAATGTTATACTCTTTATTGAATTGAATGGGTGGGTAATGTCTTATTCAAATACTGACATAATTTATACGCAGGAGAGTTAATATAAGATACGATTGGACGCATCGGACACTCAATTTTATGTATTTTTGGTAAAGTATATAAAACCGGGGTGCGTGGGTTCATGTAAGTTAAGAAAAACGTGTTAATATCTGAAAATAGGGTTTTACTATCCTTATTGAATGATTTAATTACGTTTTGGAATTTTTTAGTGGGATCTTTTTCAAGTTTTGAGAATTTATCTGTATTAAAAAGGATTTCAGATTTTTCAATGTAGGTATTTTTATCTATGAAGGTTACAGTATTTCCTTTGTCCGTTCTGCATATGACCAAATTATTATTCTGAATTTTTGATCTCATTTGCTTTATAGTTTTTAATTCAACATTATTGTTATTTCTGAATTTATATTAATTTATGACTTCAGCGCATATAGTTTTTTCAAAATTCAAATTCTTAATCACAGAAGAATTTAAAGATGATTCAGCACTGAGGGCTAAATGTTTAATATCATTTTTATTACCTATTGACATTTGGGCAATATTTCAAACCTTCATTTAATAGTTCTATTTCATTGTTACTGTTAACTTGTAGTTTGTCACTCTTAATCAACAATGAAGAAGACTCACGTGATATAATTAATTCCTGAAATTTGTTGGATTGTCTTAAGTACTAATCGTGGCATCTGCTTCTCACTTCCTCCCGTACTGTGTAATCAATCATTTAAAACTCGACGACGTGAGTTCTGAAAGGAAAGCGCCTTGAAATTCTCGAAATAAGTTCCTGCCATAATAATAAATTACCCCTTGTAAACGAATAAACTGATTTTTAGGTATCACCTTTGCTTTTGCCTGTTTTATAAAATAAGATAAATATAATGTCAGTCTTGATAGTGAGTTCATAACTCGCAACATGTCGACTACCCTTTACTGCTAAATACAGTATTTTTTGGATTGATTGGGCCGATACTTGGTGTAAATTAATAAACATATTAAAACAATGGTTAAAAATAACAATTTACACATTTATTAAAAGAAATAACGCATGACGCACGTTTCGGTGGAACTTCACCTTCTTCAGATGATAATGGCAAACAGTTTGCCATTAGCATCTGAAGAAGGTGAAGTTCCACCGAAACGTGCGTCATGCGTTATTTCTTATAATAAATGTGTAAATTGTTATTTTTAACCATTGTTTTAATATAAATACAGTATCTATATAAAACACACTTGACTTAAGTTTCACTATATAAATATTTTTATATAGTGAAATTTAAGTCGTGTCTTTTATTTTAAAGTTTAAACTTTATTCTTTATGATGTTTCACCAAGTGATGTGCAAGAATTCAATCTCAGTTATCAAGAAATTTTCAAAACTTTTTCATTTCTTGATAAAAATTCTACGATATTTCAATTCAGACCAGACTTTCACGATTTTATTGACTTCAATTCCACCACAGTATCTTTTAAATAAATACAAAAATACTAAGATCAATGAATCCTAATGATCTGATAATATTAACCATCTTGATAATGAGTTCATAACTCGAAATATGTCGACTATCCTTTACTGCTCAATTCAATCCAGAGTATAGCATTGAAAACTCTATTCAGTCAGTTGATCATCTTAAGAATATCAAGATTACTTTAAATAATAAATTAATTTCATTTGACGTTATTAACTTATTGCCTTCCACGCCAACTCAAGAAGTTAAAAAAAATTGTTAGGTGATCTAGAGATGAACCCAAATTTAACAACTCAGGCAGTCAACGAAACAATGCCTGCCATTAAATTATGTTTGAAACAGAGTTATTTGAAATTTAATAATATATTATACAAACAAGAAGACGGATTGCCCATTAGATCACCGTTATCGCCCTTTTTGAGTGAAATTTTCATGAATAATTCAGAAGAAAAAATATTCAACTCTGATAATAATTTAAATACTAACGTTTTATTATGGAGGCTGTATGTAGATGATATTGTTTGTATTTGGTACAGATAAGCTGTTAGATAATTTTCTTAAACATATACTCTTTCTTCAACTCGATTCAATTTACAAAAGAAGTAGAAGACGATTGATATTATTTGAAAACGGTACCTTGAATTTCTTAGACGTTCAGATTGCTAGGAATTTGAATTCACTTACTTTCAACATTTATAGAATACCAACCTTCACAGATACTTTATCACAACGATAGTAACCAACACATCAAAACAAAACTTAGTTCTTTTCATTCGTTCATACATAGGTTGTTCACTATTCCATGATCGGAAACAAATTTTCAAGTTAATACAATTAATTTATTAGCTACCAATAACGGTTACAATGAAAGTCTCATCGATAAGCTCATTGAGAAAAAAAAAAGAATAAAGAATCTGTTGCATTGAATATACCCCACGCAAGCTACCTTTTAATGAAAAACAAAAATAATTCCCGCTAAATTATGTGCCGAATTTGAGTAGTGAAATTTGTAATAGACTATCCAAAAATAACGTTAAAACAATTTGTACGAATAAAAGAAACTTGAAGTCATTCTTGGTCGATAATAAAGAAAAATCTTACATCGGAAAAAACAGTGGTGTTTACAAAATATTTGGGGACGAATCTTGCTTTCTGTATTGAACAAACAGGAAGGAATATAAAAATTCGTAATGATGAACATAAAAATTCAATTTTACAGAATAAAAATACCACTGTCTTCTCCGAACATTGTATAAAATTTAATCCTTTCCTGGATTTCAACAACACCCAATTGTTGCATTCAGGTAACAAAGGAAAGCGCCTTGACTTTCTTGAAGTTCCGCCCATAATAGTAAATTACCCCTTGTAAACGAACAAATTGGTTTTCAGATATCACCTTTTCTGTTTTATAAAATAAGATGTACTACTCTCCTGTAGTCAGTCTTGATAATGAGTTCATAACTCGAAACATGTCGACTATTCGTTACTGATAAATACAATATATATATATATATATAAAAATATATATATATATATATATATATATATATATATAAATATATATATATATATATATATATATATATATATATATATATATATATATATAATATTTAGTTTAAAGTCTAAACTTCAATTCTTATTCCGACTCAGCTTTGACTGTATAATTAAATGAATAAACTAATAGCGAATACTAGAATTTTCATCAAACACTTGAAACACGAGAATTTTTTGACAAAAGCATCAAGCAACGCCGTATACTATCAAATAATTTGACAAATACCTAAAATTTGACAAAAAATTTGATCGTTTTCAGACTCAGTTTGTGAACTGTTACTATGGTCATAAAAAAAGCAGAGAAAGCTCTTAAAAGATTTCATGATAAAATGTGATTACAAAAATGTTTCATTCCAATGAAACATAACCGAAAACTTGAATTAGAAATGCTTATTGAGGTTTTGAAAAAATTTCAGATAATAATGGACAGTCCGCCATGTCGAACCTAGCAAATACTCGAAATAAGGAGCTGCGACAATTTCATATTCCATTAGAATGTTAATGAAATATACAATTATTACCAAAAATCTCTCTTTTTCATTCATGCATTCACTGGATGTGATACAACAACAGCTTTTTATAATAAAGGAAAAAAACAGTTTTATCAAAATTTGTAATAGTGATCAGAAATTACGCGCAGCAGCTGAAACTTTCATGGTTCAAGAACAACGTGAAAAAATTCAGATCAGTTATGACGAATTTACTTGAGTGTATTAATAACTAGACTATCTCATTAGACTCTGGTCAACCAATCGATGCAGTATATCTAGATTTCGCTAAAGCCTTCGACAGAGTACCTTACAGACGTATACTTCATAAGATCGAGCACCTCGGAATCAGAGGCGACTTATTGCTGTGGATAGAGGCATTTCTAAGAAACAGGCAATTCAGAGTAAAGATTTCTAATATACTTTCTTCAGCACAGCCTGTCACCAGTGGCGTACCTCAGGGATCTGTTCTTGGACCTCTATTGTTCTTATTATATATATCTGACTTACCTAGTCAGCTCAGTAGTAGTTGTTCGCAATTCGCTGACGATACCAAAATATACGGCAACCCTTGCCATGAGCATTGCAATATTCAGGATGATTTGAATAGTATAGGAGATTGGTGCAGCGAATGGTTACTGCCTTTGAATTTGGAAAAATGTATGGTTTTGCATCTAGGCAAAAATAATCCCAACCTGTCATATAAGCTTGCTGGTCGGCAATTAAATGTCACTAACAGTCACATTAACGACCTGGGCGTAACGGTAAGCCATGACTTGAGCTGGAGTAATCATGTTCAAAGTGTAACTCGTAAAGCCAAAGCCGTTACATACCTGATCTCAAAAGCCTTTCCGGGGTGTGATACAAGAGTAGGTAGTAGGTTATATACCTCCTATGTCCGTCCTATTCTTGAGTTTGCCGGCCAAGCCTGGCACCCTTCACTCAAGCGCGACGTCGATTCTTTGGAGAATGTGCAAAGATGGGCAACAAGAATCCCCTTCGGTTATGTTCGACCCGATTATGACACCCGCCTAAGACTCTTCGGACTTTCCTCATTTGGGGATAGACGTGAGAGAGGTGATCTTATCACATCGTATTCTGCGTTACACCACCTGTTGCCCCCAAATATTTGCAACATGTTCAAGCTAAATAAAAACCACCTGCGCCAACTAAAACTGCAGAAAGAACATTTCAAAACAACCCCCCGCCAGTTCTTCCTATCGAATAGAGTTTTTGAAAAATGGAACAAGCTCCCGAATGAAGTTGTCACTGCACCGAGTATAAATGCGTTCAAAAACATACTGGATGCTTGGAATAGAGGCCTAGTGAATTGAACTACTGTTTGCTTTTTTGGTATTTTGGAGATTGCTGCTCTCTGTTCTTTACCATTGATTTTGTTATCATCATTTTGTTGTTCTGTTTTTATTGAATTGGATACTATGTATTTTTTTTATATTTAAGTTGTTTTTTTTCACGAATGTACTGTTAATTTTTACTCTTATTTCTGAGTAATAACAGGCTTTGGCCTTGGCTCTGTTTGAAATATAATAATAATTCTTTTTGATGTAGTTATTTATTGTATTCTTACCATGTATGCTGCTAAAACTGAAAAAAATCAGATAATAATGGACAGTCCGCCATGTTAAACCTAGCAAATACTCGAAATAAGGAGCTGCGACAGTTTTATATTCCATTAGAAATTGAGAGGTTTGAAAGACAAAAAACTCGTGAGCAGCAGAGCCTCCATCACTAAAGCCGTATTTTTCGCGCAAAATGCATAGCGTCGAGATGCGATTATAGTGAATCGAATCATATTTTAAAAAACCACGCTTAAAAATCAAAACGAATTTGAAAGTAGAAAATAATTTATTTTCCAAAACACTAAATTGGCGAAGTGCATCGTGGTCGAGAAAAGAATTTGAAACCATTGAAGAAACGCACCTCAACATCAACTCAATCCACTTACCAAATGTCAAACCTCTATCTTGAAAAATTTTCTATTTCGCAAAGAGCAGCGCGTAATGATAGCGAAACAGATCGAGATGCAATTTGGATCCAAAAAGGATTTTAGGGGAAGGTTGCCAATATTGGACCGAATTTTAGATTTCTTATCATAGTTTCCAATGATAACACAAAATCAATCTTATAACTGTTCCCTAGGACTCTTAGGGATGTTGGCTACTTGCAGGAATTTTTGCAAATTTTTTAAAAAAATCTTATATATTATATAACCGTTTTAAAAAACCTCTGCAAGTGGTTCAATATAGGAAACTGGTTTCCAAAGTTGGACCTGGGGGTTCCCAAATTGGACCATGATATTTAAATAATCAAAAAATGTTTTAAATTAGTAGGGTAATATAAAATTGCCGTTATAATTGAAAAAAAAGTTTATTCTACAAAAAATCTGGGAATAATTTAAAAAAATTTGAAAACATTTTAAGGACTTCGTCAAAAGAAAAAAAAAATTCAGGATATGTTCGAAAATAAACAACAAAAATAAAGTCTTAAAAGTAGCTAACACTATAAAAAATAAAGATATCATGTGTTGAACACAAGCAAATAAACACAAATACAAAAAGCTTAAAATAATGAATCTAATCACCAGTGCAAAAATCACAAATAAATTTTTCCTTTGAAGGTACATTGCCACATGATTCATGTACCCAATCTCTGCATTTCAGACATTGGATCATATCTTCAACGACACATTCTCTACAAAATTTGCAATACCACTCGTGCAGCTGTCAATTGATTTTCATCAACGGTTTTTTCTAAAATATCAAAAAAACTATAGATATTTTCGAGATTAAACTCCTTGCATCGTGCTATGGATGTGGACTCCGGTTGTCTGAGTGTAAGAATGGGATGTCGTCGCATGAAGGAGTAGAACCACTTTTTGCCAGCTAAACCTTTCTCTTTGTTAAAATTATGTTTTATTTGGTTCTTTTCGGCCAATTCAAAAGCAGCTTTGCGCACGTCCTTTATTGTCACTCCAAAAAACACTTTTTCCAAATAAAGAATATGATTATCCAGTGCGTGTCCTCAAGTTCTTTGGAAAACACGGTGCTTTGTCCAAAGCTTTTAACATCTTTATTGGCAAATTTATTTTTGGATTCAACATGCATTTCAAATGTCGATTTTGGAATATTGTAAACTCGGCATGTTTCATTTAATCCATATTTTTTCGCATTAAACGCAGTTATAGCTTTCTTCATGTCTGTTTGGCACCACTGTCCATATGGTTTTCTATTCTTTTTCTCATCGGAAGACATCCTACAACCAAAAAAATGTGCTAGTTTCCTAAATTGAAAACCGTTCCAATTTAGGAAACCACATAGTGGTCCACTTTAGGCAACCACCACGTGATTTTACAAAACTGAACCGTAGACAAAAAGAAAGAAACAATATGACTAGGTAATAGGCGGAATGAATAGAGAAAAACTCACTTGATAATTAGGTAATATCAGCTTTTCCTAAGGGATTGACAGTGGCTCTGTATTTCCTTAGGGATGTAGTGGAATTCATACATCAAAATGGAGAAATTCACAAATTTCGCTGTTTTAGCCAAGCGCTAGCCGACAACTAGTTGAGTTCGGTGCCAATCAAGGGTTCTGGGTAGGGGTAAGATACCATGTTGTCACATGAATTTTCGATTCCGTAGTTTCGGAGAAAAGTGGGGTGGTCCAATTTAGGTGGAGGTTCAATATAGGCAACCTTCCCCTAAGTCAACATAAATTCAATGTACGTATCAATTTTCAACCTTCTAACTTCATCTGCAGAAGCTGTTGAATTCGGCAATTCTTCAAAATCATGAAAAAACAAGAAATATCTACGTAAAAATGGCGACGGTCGGAAAAATTTAACCAAATTTTGATGGTTTCGTTCTGAAACGAAAGCAATCCCAAATAAAAATAATTCAGCTCATTTGGTGTGATACGAATCGTAGGAGATGTCAATATGTACCGGGAAGAATATTTATATGAAAATTAGAATTATTTATATAAAAAAAGCGGCGGTTGCAGAAATTTACCCAAATTTTGATAGTTTCGTTTTGCCTCGGAGACCTCTCCAGATACCAAATTTCAGCTCATTTGGTGTGATACGAATCGTAGGAGATGTCAATATGTACCGGGAAGAATATTTATATGAAAATTAGAATTATTTATATAAAAAAGGCGGCGGTTGCAGAAATTTACCCAAATTTTGATAGTTTCGTTTTGCCTCGGAGACCTCTCCAGATACCAAATTTCAGCTCATTTGGTGTGATACGAATCGTAGGAGATGTCAATATGTACCGGGAAGAATATTTATATGAAAATTAGAATTATTTATATAAAAAAGGCGGCGGTTGCAGAAATTTACCCAGATTTTGATACTTTCGTTCTGCAATCCCAAATTACAACTAATTCGACTCGATGGAAGCCGCTGCAGGTTTAAATATGTATGTACCGGGAAAAAAACTCTATCGCAGCGAGCTGCATTAGAAAAGCAGGTTTTCAAAACGTATCCAGTTCAAAAAATCATTCAATAATCATTTTTGTTCCAAATCCAAAAAACAAAAATTGCGCCCTCTATCGTGTGAACAATATTCATTTCCTTTTCCGGGGGGTCAACACGCCAACCAATTTATATCGAAATAAATACCATCCAAGATATCATACGAAACTACCTACATACAAAGATTCAACACTATGGTCCCAAAATGGCGCCTTCTATCGTGTAAACATGATTTATTTCCCCTCCAGGGGGGTCAATCCCCCAAGCAATTCGAACAAAAAACAATCCCATCCAATATGTCATACGAAACTACCTAGCCACAAACTTTCAATCCTATTACTCCAAAAATACGCCCTTTATCATATAAACATTATTTATTTCTTCCCCCAGGTGGTCAACCCCCCAACCAATTTAATCCAAAACCAATCCCATCCAAGATATCTTTCGAACATACCTACTTTTAATAATAATAATAATAATAATAAGTTCTTTATTTCCAGGTATAAAACCCAATTACAGAAAATAATTAAAGTATAGCTAAATAGAAAAGAAATCAAACCACAGCGCCAAAGACAAAAATAAAAAACTAATATGAACAAAATGAAACAAAACAAAATTAATGCAAAAGTAATATCAACCAGTATCCCGAAAGCTGAAACTAAACCTAATACAAAAAATGAGCTTATTTATTATTTAAATCAGTAGCGAGAACAATAACAAGAGAAAAAAAAATTACATAGTAAAAAATATAATAATTAAATAATTTAAGATGTAACGGAAACACTACTTAGCTTAACTTAATTCAATTCAATTCAATCAGATTCAAATTCAACTTAAGTACATAACTCCTAACAATAGCTGCAAGTGAATCAAATTGAACGTCACATTCACTCGCAACTGAATTGAATGTATGCCCCATGTACCAAATGGGAGATTGCATTAACAAGTTCGTCCTTGGAGTCTCTAGGTGGAATAGTTCCATATTACGGGAAGCTTGCCTCGGAACACGAAATCTCAGAGCAGACAAGAGTGAAGGGCAGTCAATACTGTTGTGCAGTAATTTATATAAAAATTTGAGACATAATATTTCTCTCCTACCCTGCAATGAAACCACATTGAATCGACTCAACAATGCTTCATGACTAACTCCTCTCGGTGGATAAACTTTGTCCTCCCTCCAAACCAAGAACCTTCTCTGAACAGCCTCAAGATGGTATTGATGACAAAAATAAATAGGATGCCAAATCATGCTACCATATTCCAACTTGCTACGTATAAGAGAATGAAAAAGACTTATAAAAGTTGAAGAGTACTTGAAATACTTGTCATTGCGAATAATGAAACCATACATTCTCGAGGCAGACACAAGTTGGGAGACGTGTGGAATAAAGGAGAATTTCTGATCAAACACCACACCAAGATCCCTCACCCTATCGAGACGAGAAAGTACCCGACCACCGACGAAATAATCAGACCTCAATATATCCACTTTCCTAGTGAAAGTCACAACATTACACTTTGACACATTCAAACTCAAAAAATTATCTTCACACCAACCGACAACATAATCTAATGCGAGCTGAAGTAGAGCACAGTCGTCAGGTGCACGAATCTGATAGTATAACTTCAAATCGTCCGCAAACATCAAATGTGGTGATTCAATATTATCCATTAAATCATTCAAAAACAGAATAAATAACAGTGGCCCAAGATTCGATCCCTGAGGTATCCCAGAGGTGGGTATAAATTCAGACGACCTTATACCCTCCAACCGCATAAACTGACGACGGTCAATCAGGTAAGAATGAAACAGTTTAACAAGGCCATCGGAAAAACCAAATTTGTTGCGCAATTTCAATAAGAGGAGCTCATGATCAATCTTGTCAAAGGCCTTCTGAAAGTCTGTGTAAATCACATCGACCTGACCAGCGCAGTCGAGTACCTCGAATACATATTGGGAAGATATTACTAAATTGCTTGTACAAGATCTCTTTGACATGAATCCATGCTGCTCAATCTTGATATGGTTCCTGACGGATGGATAAATAACATTATATATAACAATTTCAAAAATTTTAGAAAAATTGGATAAAATAGAAATTGGTCTATAGTTATTCACAATAGAAGGATCTCCTTTCTTCAAAACAGGTATGATCTTCGCCAATTTCCAAATTGTAGGAAATGTGGCTTTGCTTATGATAAGGTTAAATATATGAGTCAATGGACCAGAAAGTGCATAATTTACAATAAAACTTAGTATTTCATCAGGACCAGACGTGAGCTTATTAGAGAGTTTCTTGGCAGCAACAATAATCTGACTTCGTGTTATCAAATTAATACATATTGCATCCTGATCGCCAGAACCATTCACATAAAATGCATTACGATTCACAACAGGATCATATACCGAACTGAAATACTCAGCAAAGGCGTTCGCGATAGATACAGGTTTACCATATGTTACCACGCCATCCCTCATCTCACCTGGGATTCTAGAGATACCTTTCTTCTCATTGATAAAAGACCAAAAAGAAGAGGGCTCCTGTACGATTTTATTTTCCGAGCTCTGAATGAAGTTTTTATAAGCCAAGTCAATATCATGTTTAATGACTTTTCTCAAACTTTTGTATCTTGTCAAATATAACTCACTGCCATACTTCCTGAAGTTACTCAGTGAAGTTTCTTTTTTCAATATGTTGTCAGTTATAGTCGAATTAAACCAGGAGGGAAAACGTATTTTCCTTTTAATTTTAAAAGGCACAGTTTGCAAAAATATATCATTCAATATTGCGTAAAATTTATCGCAAGTCACATCGACACTCTGAATCGGCTCATAAACCCCATCCCATGTAGTATCTGCTATCATTTGGTACATAACCGGAAAGTTAGCCCTACGAAAATTGAATTCTCTAGTATTCATAGGAACCACGCCCATGGAAACAACATGTTCCAACCTACAAGAAACATAGAAATGAATCGGAGGGTGTTGCGGATCAACACTCACGAGCGAAAAGTCATCCTGAGAGATGCGACAAGCAACATTCGAGAAAACTAGATCCAGTAGTCTACCATTGATATTAATCAAGTTATTGAATTGATTAAGGTTGAGAATCTCCGCTAAGACTGCTAAAGCAACACATTTCCCATCCGAAGGTGAATTGTTCACAAACTGAGGTGCATTAAAATCACCTATAATTAACAGTTTTTTATCAAGTACGGATTGCATAGTTGAGAGACAGTCAAAAAATAGATCATACGTTACCATATCAACTTGAGGAGGTACATAATAGTATATTACATACCGAGCGGGGAAGTGATCTATTACAGCCGAACGGCAAGGTAGCATACCGAGGTGTGCTACAGACGTGAGGCTGGAATGATTTTCCCCGAGGTTTGTATACTATTTTACTCACAATCTATCACATTAACAATCAATTTCTGCTAATAATTATTACTTGTATTAATTAGGCAACATAAAAAGTTAGTTGATTCAATCATAGATTCGATCTGACAGTTGAGTCATAATTCACTATTTAATTTTTGACAATATTAACGAAAAATGTCCGACTGCGAATTTGAATCTACACCACCAGAACTTCGAGTAGCTGCAGAACTAGCATCCAAAGGTCTTATTCCTGTGAAAAGCAGAGGAAGGTATGTGAATACGTACGAAACGTATATCAACTGGTGCGTCGCTAAAGGTGCGCTGCACACCTCTGAGACTGTGCTCCTTGCCTATTTCGGTGAATTGAGTAATCAGAATAAAGCCAGTACATTATGGTCAGGGTACTCGATGCTACGAACACTATTAAATATTAGGCATAATGTTGACATCAGCAATTATGCAAAATTGCGAGCATACTTGAAAAGGCAGAATGTGAGATACAAAGCTAAAAAGTCAAGTGTTCTTTCCGAAGCAAACATCGATAAATTTCTAAGCGATGCTCCGATAGAATATCTCCCTCAAAAGGTAACATTTTAATTTCTTTAGTGCATATTGAAAATGTTCAAGTGCAAATTTCTTTCAGATTGCTTTGATTATTGGCATTTCCGGAGCTTGCAGGTGTGATGAACTTCTGTAAATGAAAATAAATGATTTGGAAATTTTAGGAAATCGGATTATAATAACGACTCCTATAACCAAAACCTATTCCTCGAGTACATTTGTGATTACAAAACCGGAATGGATGAAAGTAGTGAAAAAATACTGTGACATGCAACAATATCGACTGTGAAAGTTTGTTCTTACAAATGAGGTTTGGCAAAGTTACACGATAGCCTTTTGGGCATAATTCTATCGGAAGTTCTTCCAAAAAAATTGCAACCTTTTTAAAACTAGAAAATGTTAATTGGTTCACAGGACATTGTTTCAGAAGTACTTCAGCGACATTATTAGCAAATACAGGTGGAGACATTCTACAGTTGAAGAGATTAGGGGGGTAGAAATCTAGTATCGTGGCTGAAGGTTATGTGGAGAATTCTTTCCATGGACAAGTAAAAATAGCTAATATGTTGTCTCATGCTGAAAATTCTAGAACGTCGGCATTATCATCGAATTCTGAAACTCATAACTTTGAGCAACAAGGTCTTGCTTTAACGGTCAATAGTTATCATAATTCGAATGTAACTATTAATATTTATAATTCCAAATAGTTTTTTTTATATTAAATGAATATAAAGTTAATTCTAATTTATTTCCATGCTAGTAGGTAAAGTGACACAAGCTAGCCGGTAAAGTGACATTTGCTAGCCAGGAAAGTGAGATTCGCTAGCCGGGAAAGTATGAGGTATGTAATGAAGCGCTTCCCGGCTGTTCTGAAGGTTAGAAAACCATCGATTACCGATCAATTGTGAGTAAACAACAATAATAACAAACATCAGTGATCCAGCTTTAATTTTACAGCCAATTACATACTTACAAACTTTCAACCCTATTACTCCAAAATTGCGAGCTTTATCGTGTAAACAAGATTTATTTCTTCCCCCAGGGGGTCAACCCCCCAACCAATTCGAACAAATATCAATCCCATCCAAGATATCATACGAAACTACCCATTTACAAACTTTCAACCCTATTGCTTAAAAATTGCGTGTAATTCAGCGATGTTTACACAGAAGCAAGAGCCCATATAGAAATACAGGAAATTTTTTGGGAAATTTCTTAAATGACTAGAAATATATAAAAACACGTGACCAGCAAAGCTCCGTCACTAAGCTTGTATTTGTCACGCGAATTGCATCGCGTTGAGAAGCGATTTGAACGAAATAAATTATGGTTTAAAAAAACACGCTTTAATAGCAAACCGCAGTAAAAATTTGAAAACAATTTATTTTATTGAATAAAAAATATTCGCTAAGTGCATCGCCTGGAAAATTTCATTTCTATCAAGGAAATATAAAAAATTCCCGTACTGATAGCGAAGTAGGTTGAAATGCAATTAATTGTGTACCTAATAGTCCAGTCACCAGCCGTTTTCCCGTGGAATTTTGAGAATCAAGGTAGATTTCGTTGTAAATTGGGATTCAGGTAGCATTTATAACCTTCTTCCAAATCTATAATGTGGCGAAGTGTGCTTTTACCTTAGGGGTGAAAGCTACCCCTTCTAGAGGATGAAAATGATTTAAATCAAAATAACATCAGAAATTGATATACTGACTAATTCTAAGCAACTTTTGTTCCATAAAGTTTTTTTGTAAAGTTGATAATTTTCGAGTTATTAACGATTGAAACTGTGCAATTTTCATTGAAACAACGCGTGTTGTTGAACAGTTTTTTACGAATAGCTCAAAAAATTTTCATTTATCGGAAAAATCATCTGAAACAAAAATTAAGCTAATAATAGAAAAAAGTTAGAGGAGAAGGTGGTAATGTGGCCCCTACAGGTATTTTGGCCCCCTTCAATATTTGTTTATTGAAACAGTGCCATCAAGTGAGAAGTAGTAAAACTGGTAGATAACGTGACTAAGGTAATTTATATCTAAAGCCGACGCTAGAGGGCTTTTCATATTTTTGTAATTCAAACAAGTCGTAACGGATACTGGCGAAAACTTTTCACGTGGGTTGTTTATAATCCATAATTGTTTAACAAATTGATTTTGGATGCACCTGCCGCATTGATTGTACGTAGTGAACGTTAGTAACTTGGATTGTAAGGTTAGTATCATTCAATAAGTTGTTCATTTAAAAACTTATCATGTGATTGTGAAATGTCCCTAATTGTTAATATGGCCCCCTAATATTGTTTGTATTATGACCCCGGGGGGCCATATTAGATATACGTTTTTTTTTGTTTTGCTTCTGGTTTCAGATGCCGCGAAAGAATTTAACGCCTACTTCGAAAAAAATTAAAAAAACATGGGATCCAGAAAAAATGAAACAAGCAGTTCAAGCCGTCCGAGATAAAACTATCGGTTATAAAAAAGCAGTAAAACCTTTTGCTGTCCCTAGATCTACGTTGAGACGTCTTGTAAAAGATACTGGAGAATCTTTAGACATGATAGTGAATAAACCACTTGGAAGGAAGCCTATCTTGCCAGCTCATTAAGAGAAACGTTTACTGGACTATATATTGTACATGGAGGCGAAATTTTATGGATTGACTAGACATGATAGCAGTAAATGGTTTTCGTGCACCGGGCATATACCCATTCAATCCACAAATCTTCACCGATGTTGATTTTTTGGCAGTTGCACAAAATAACGCCAGCACGTCTGCCACAAGTGATCCTAATAATCAGACAGAAGCAGAAGTTGTCCAGGATTCGACTGAAAGGTTTGAAACTGTCGAAAGTCAGTCAGAAGACTTGGATATCCTTCCAGTTTCTGGCGTCAAACGAAAGACTTCTAACAGAGGAAGAAAACTACGACTGCAAAATTTATAACGTCTTCCCCTTACAAAAACCAGTTGTCTGAATCCTTGCAATTAGCAGAAACTCGAAAAGGACGAGGATTAGGACAAGTACGTGGACGTAGCCGGGGTAGAGGCCATGTTCGCGGACGTGAACCCATCAGCTCTGATGAGAGTGACAGCTCGAATGACCATGAAATCAGGAGCAATAGCTGTGATAACTCAGATTATGGAGACAATCTGCAAGCAGATAGGCCTGCCGAAAATGAAGATGTAAGTTGTATTTTCTGCGACACTGCTTACTCCGATGATCGACGAGGCGAAGAGTGGATACAATGCCAAAGTTGCCTTCTATGGGCTCATAACGCCTGTGCGGGGCCTGAAGGAGAGCACTATATCTGCGATTTTTGTCGTTAATTTTTCGTACTTTTAATATGGCCCCTAGGGTGCCATAATACCCTCTTCATATCTCAATTAGTTGAATTTGTACTTTTTTTAAATAATAAATTTTCACAACAAATTAATTGGATTTCATCAAATACAAACTCAAACACGAATGAACAGATAATTGCTCAATCTTTTAACGTATAATATCAATTTATAGACCTATTATTTCAAATATTATAAGCTAAAAACAAAATGGGGGGTCACATTACCACCTTCTCCTCTATTCGTTTTCGAATGACCTTTGTGAACCCAACAACGTCTGGGTTATTACTCGTTGAAGAATGGTTATTTTCCGGTAAACCCAAATTTGAAAACATTAAACCTTAAATAATTTGAAAATAGTGAAACTTTTGGTTGAAACTCAAGAATCCCTTCTAAAAGTAGGTACAAGAAAAAACCTTCGAAATTAGTTTTTATAAAAAAGTCTTTTTATAAGAATTTAATGACTTATAACAAAAATAAAGTCAACTATTTTTTTATATTCTTTTTAATTTGATGTCATGGTGGTCGTCATGACCACCCTAAATGAAATTAATCGTAACCCACTTTTAATTATTTTAACTTAAGTGTTATTAAAATGATCCATGTGATTTGACAAGTTTAGAATGCTTAATTTATAAAAAATTGTTGATTCTATTGAAAATCGCATTTTCGTAATTTTGAAAAAAAGCATTTTTCTCAAATAAACCAAAAAATATTCATGGTATGAAAAACTGTTACTGTTGTTAATTGTAGGGTTTTCCTTACTTAAAGTTTTGATATTTTTTTGATCTTTGTATCATGAAAATTGAACGAGTTATGTTGGCTCAAAGTTTGCATTCGCGTATTAATTGTGGCTCATCCAAGTCCTTTGAGGTCAACCCTTTTCAACGTGGTGTCAAAGACCTTGAAATTCCTTACAGAATGTTTTTTTTCAAATATTATAGCTCAAAAAATGAGGGAGTAATAGTTGAAAACCAAGTTCTTAAATTTTTAATATCAGATTTAATATTCTTCTTCACTAGCATATTCTTCTGAAAGTTCAGAAATTGAATATCCAAACAGTGCAGATTTGATACTATTTTCTCACAGCTTAGAAAAACGTTCCGACGTAAGAGAAAAGGCGAAGATTTTTTATAATAGTTCTTAAACTCTTGAAGATATTTTAGAAGCCGGTAGATACTGTACCGAAATGTTGTTTTGACTTATATCTTAATACATTGAAACGTGTAACAAACTTGTCTGAATACCTCGAAGAAATCAGATATAACTCATTTATCAATTCAACCACTAAAAAAAGGCTGTTAGATTTTCATCTCTTGTCCCAACAGATGATACTTTCAATGAGCAGATAATATGGCTGCGTAACAAAAATATTAATTATTTTGATTGGGGTTGGATTAAAATTTACGAAATTTTGCAATGATCAAAAACCAAAATTAACCGGCACCAGAGGAGCTTTTGCAAATGATTATGTAATTGCAAAAAGGAATGCGGTTCAGCGTGCGGTAACCGACTTGTAGGCCTCTTTTGCACTACAATGTGCAGAACCTGCAGTGAAGACACTCGTCTAAATAGGACACCAGTTTTAGATGTGGGTACCGAGAGCGACGAGGAAACGAAAAACTATATTCAGTGCAAATAAATTTTTATCATTTTCTCTAATCATTACTGCAAAAAAACCGCAATATTTATATTTTTGGTCACAAGGGGTTGCTTTTATAATAAAAGCGTCTCGGCAAATGATAATATCATTTAAATAGAGTATAATATAATTAATATGACGCAATTTTCAATTATTTAAAGTTATAATTACCTTTACAACTAGTTTTAGAAATTATCACAATAAGGGGATGATTTGAAGGGGTTGCATCTGTCCGATTGACTGTAAACTTGTTTGAGTATATCAATAGATCTATAGATATTTCATTTAAACTTTATTTTAACTAAATACATGCTAAAATCTACGATTTTTTAGTTTTTTGCGATAAGGGATAGTTTTCACCCCTAAAAAATAAAAAGAACATTTCGGCAGAGTATAGATTTTGAAGAAGAGGGTAAGTTGAGCTCAAATCCAAATTTTTATCAAAATCGGCGTTGATTCTCAAAATTCCACGGTTTTACAGTTTTTTACCGCTGGTGACTGGACTATAAGGCAGTATCAACTAATACAAGCATTTAAATATTTACACCACAATTGCTGAACCATGACCGTAAGGTTTCTTACCTCAATTTACCTATCAACACAATAATGATGATTGGTTGATTAAGGTTAATAACAGAAGATATGATATTCGAGCTCAATATCTAAAAGTTCTAGAATTTCAGCCAAAAGCTAGAGGGGAAAAATGAGAAATATATGAGCTACCTTAAAAATTGGAAATTTACTATACCTAAGTCTATTACTAACGGTATGGATGAGTTGATAAAAATATAGATAATAGTCAACTAGTCGACTATTATCAACGGGTCCATAGCCGCAAATGTACCATCGATTTACTCATATTTGTTCATACAGAAATGACATTGAGTCCGTTATATATTCAAAGATTCTTGCTTCTCATATATATATATACATAAATTTAAAAAGAAGAGTGAGCAGCAGACAGGGCCGGCCTAACGCGAAAATTGCAAGTGTGCTAGACTCAAATTTTATGCCCCTGCCGGGGGGTCTGGGAGGTATGGAGTTTTTTGAAATTTAAGTTCCAAAAACACAGTTTTTGTGCACTTTTGCGCCTTGTAGAACATTAAATTTATGTATGACAATTTGATTCATTATTGATTGACTTGATATGTCCAGTACTCTTAATTGTACTATAACCACTATTATGTCAAATAAACTAATGAAAGCTTAGCTCTAGGTAACGTTGCAATGATTTTTGTGCTTATACTGCAATTACTAGCTAATGCAGGAATCACCGTCCACCGTTAAGATAAATTTCCATATATCATGGGTAAAAGAAAATGAAGCAACAGAACATAGTGAACCAATAATAACAGTGTTTATTAATGGCGTAAACACAAAAAAAATTATTAACTATTAGGATAGTACATAGTCTCTTTTATTATACATTTTATACAAGGGCTTTTCTTGCTTTCATTTCGGAGAATGAATTTACTATCTTAATTTCAGACGCCAATTGGCTAGAAATTGGTCAAGGGCATCAGACTTACTGTATTTCAGAACTCATTGGGGTAGCCGGGTAGATCTTCGGTTTTACCTTGAATTTTAACTGTAATAGTTTTAAGACAAAATTCCTTGTATAGTCGGCGGCAAATCATTGGAAGCTTGGGATTTTTAGCTGTGTGAATTAATTTTTCAATCCACAAGTTGGCAACGACGCTGGGCCAGGGATGTAGAGGGGAGTGTACAGCTGTTTAGGGTCCAAGCTTCCAATGATATGCCGGAGAGTATAGTTTAAATATTTCTGCCCAAAATTTAAATCAGTTTCTAAAAATTTGCCGAATTTATTATTTTTTTCTTTAAAAAAATTGATCAATTGAATGCCCCTCCAAAAGTCTTGAGTGTGCGGCTGCATACTTCGCACACCCCTTAGGCCGGCCCTGGCAGCAGAGCTCCATCACTGAGGTCGTATTTTCCGCGCGAAATGCATCCCGTCGAGATTCTAATGGATTGAATTATATTTTGAAAAATCACTCTTGAATAGCAAACCGAATTGAGAAAAAAAATTATTTATTTTATAAAAATAAAATTACGAAGTGCATAGTGGTTGAAAAAAAAAAGTTGAAACCAACAAAGGAACGTATCTCAACATCCACATAATCCAGGTACAACATTTCAACCCTCTATTGTGAAAAAAATTCGCGAAGTGCATCGTACTGATAGCAGATCGGCATGCAATTCGAACGGAATAATCACCACGAAATGTAGTGCGGTTGAGAAAAAGAGTTGAAACTTATTTTAAAAAAGATTTTAACCCCTTAGTGCATGATATTTTTAAAATTGATAAAAAAAAGGTACATTGGGAAAAAGACATATATTTCATCAGAAAAATATTTAAAAAAATAAAGCACAATATTCTTTGTTAAAAAAAAAGAAAAACTGGTTTGTGCCAAATAAGGGACAGCATGCAACATGAACCAAAAATATTTTATACTGCCAATATTTCATCTTCATCTGATATTTTGTCTTCACTTTCATTTGGATTAAAATTATGTATAACTACATTTTTTTATGCATAAAATAACTTGGGATCCATATAGGGTTGCCAACCCTCTCGGATCGCCCGGGAGACTCCGGAAATAATGGTTATCCTCCCGACCTCCCGGGTTACAATAATTTCTCCGGTTTTTCTGAAATTATACGTAACTGTCACTGTAACAAAACTTCGATCTTTAATGATTATGATTTTATGGTAAAAACCGTCAAATATTAGATACTGCTCGAAAGCAAAGCGAATATAAATATAAAATTGATTGACAATTTCTTACTCCCCCATCCCCTTAGTGGACTTATAAAATTCTCCCGGGTTGGTCCTGTCGAGAGTTGGCAACCCTAGATACATAATATATCACAAAAAGATATATCTGAATATATTTTCATGTTGTACCAAAAACACGAAAAGTATCAAAGTTGTTATTTCTCAAATTTAATACCCTGTATATTATTTCATTTTTGGATTTTATAATAAAAACAATTGCCAGTTACATTGAGGTTTAATTCACCTAAACCTTATGGTTTTCGAAATATCTCGTATTTTTTAAAATCCTAATTGTAACATTGTCATCAAGTAGCAATAGAGCTGCAGCCTGTTTTCTTGTAAGATTCCATATTATACTGATCTGTTTTGGTGATAGCTCTATCGGCGCCGACAACTATCTTTCTTTATAGCCACACCTACCGGCGCCGAGAATCTGAATCCGACTAGCAGCATGTATTTTGGACGTACACAGGCAAATACGACGCCATTTATCTCGGTTCGGTTCGATAATACGAAGGTCTACACAATACACATATAGTGGGGCGACTACGAAAAGTCGAATAAAGAGGAGAAGAAGATCATAGGAAACACTGTATTATTGTATTCTCATTCACTCTCAGGCTAAATCCTATTTAAGAATATGTTTGTCTCTTTTTGGTGTCGCTTTTTCGTTTCATTGAATTTTCAAATTACAACGGTAGTAGTAGTAGTAGTAGTATTTATTAATCACCAAATTACATGAATTTACAAAAACATACAATAGAAAAAAGAAATAAATTAGCGATTAATGTAGGTAGTAGGAAAGGTTTGTCATACCGAGTCTTATTAACTGATATTTTTCAGCGGAAACATAGGTATTGATGATTCACTTAAGTTTTTGGAAAACTTGTCTGTTAAACATCAATATCAAAATTCTTTCCTTTGAATATGGTCAAGATATAATGAATTTTGAGATACTCAGGAAGGCAATATAATGCCTATACTTCTAAAATAATGTCAACGATATCAATAGTAGTGAATAATATTCTCAGTATACTACAAAAAAGACATAACAAATATAAATCACATATAAATCCAAAAGTATAAAATCCCCCAACATGCAGGTAATGGAAAAATTGTAAAACATAAAAACTTGAATATGTAAACGTATAAAAAAAAACCAAATGTTACAATATAAAATACAAAAAAGAAACTCGTGCCAAATTAAAAGCATTCAATGTGTTAGGTGGGGATGTAAAAAACAATGTGAAAATTGAGAAATTAATTCAGTGAAATTTGTTCACAGTAATGTTATATTCTCATCTTTGAGCCACTTGATCACTGAAATCTTGAATAACCTAAACACGTATTCCGTTTTTATATGATCTGGAGCAAGATTAAATAATTTGGGTCCAATATATGTAATTGATCTCTGTCCAATAACTTTGTTCATTTTCGGTATATCTAAGCTGCTCGCTTTTTGTCGGGTTTCATGTCCATGTTGATGATTTTTGAACTTATTTCTGTTGTGAAATATAAATATTAATAGTTGCTTAAAGCAAAGATATCTCAATCTCATCAGTTCACAATATTGGAATATTTTTGCCGATGGGAAACGAGAATTTAAATTATAGATAATTTTGAGAAATCGTTTCTGTAGTACCATAAGCGGTTGTACAGTTGTACTATAGACCCCACCCCATCCCAGATTTCCATACATCAAGAGAGACTGAACCAACGAAAAATATGTACGGTGCTAAAAAAAATTTCACAACCAGCTTCTCTCACATATATTTGAAGAAGGAATTAATCCTTTCAGTAGATTCCAGTTCGCTCTTAATTTCGTTTCTGTTTTTCAACTAACAAATTCATTCAGTATCGTATTTGAGTTTGGAATGCAGTTGAAATTTGGGTTAACAGATGTTGAAAAAGGTTTTTTTCTCGCATGGTCACTGCAGAACCTTCGTATTATTTTTATTGCCTTATAAATAAACTAGTAATTATTGCCTTATAATTAAATTAATGAATACCCAATAGTTTAATTTTCTCAGAACTGTATCTGTTTATTGCATTGTCCTCCAGCTTCTAATAGTTATATATTCGTATTTTTTCTGTTTGAGCTGAAAGCTGAGAATGGTCCGCAAGTGTTTTTATTGTGGTTTTTTTCATAAGGCGAATGCTGGCCCAGTTTTTATTCTCTGAGCCCCACCTCTCTTCCTCTCTTTCATAAATTATCAGGTCTCATCCCTCCTCAAGCACATACACATACAAGTGTAGGGGAGAGGAGGGTATGAATTCTTCTGATGTACTGCTATCGTCTGAATTTCAGTAATACATTGTAATTTTTGTAGAGCTATAAACCCTGACATTCACTATATTTTCCAACTTTTTGACACCTATGTCAAAGTCGCCATCTTAGCCGCTACTGCGGGTAACATGGATACTGCTGGAGAGTAAGATGGCAACTAACATTTCTGACTGATATATAGTTATTAACGTAACAAGGCCGAAATGTAGCAAATAACGGATGAGGTTGGATATTGTGCCGAGGATTATAACTAACCGAATCCGTTATTTGCGTATCGGTCGTGTGTCGTTAAAGACTTTTCGTAATCCCGTTGGAAGATTACATTTTGATTCCGAAGAAAAAACAAACCTCGTACCTCGTAATTCTGAAAAAAAAATCCCAACGTCGTGCACTCTGTTGTCATGGAACTGTTTGGCATTTTTATAAACAACGTCAGTTTTTTGTGTTCGCAAGTTCGCTGTAACGACGACTATGGATGAAATTGAGGAACAAAATGAAATTCCTTTTGAAATATTGGAAGAATCATGTGCAGCGAGTGTTGATTTACTGCCGGCAATAACTCGGTATAAAAAGGAATATGAAAATTTTGAAAATTGGCGTAATAGCAAGAATGTAAAGGTTAATGAGGATGTTTTATTAGCCTATGCGAAGGAAAATCGAAGGTTTATTCTCCCAACTCGCTGTGGACAAAGATTTCAATGTTGAAACTTGCTTTGAGAGTTTATGACAACATTGACATTTCAAGGTTAGTTATTTTGAATCTTGCACCATATTAGAGTATTATCAACAGAAATGTATTCTCAGATTTGGAAAATTATTTTTATTCTTGAGACGAATGATACAACCTTAAGAAATCAAAAATTTTGTCACAGGGCACTCGTTTCGCAGATCCTCGGCTACCATGCTTGTAGAAAATGGTGGCGATCTACTATCGGTAAAAGAACTTGGAGGTTGGGACTCCTCTGCGGTGGCGGAGTCGTATATTGAAAATTCAGTTTCGAAGAGAATGAAGATAACGAGACAACTTTTTCATAATAATGAGACTTCACCGACAACAAGTTCAAAAACTGTTGCTATAGATGGTAAATCTCTAATCAATAAGATAGACATTTCAAATAATAGCAATTGTCAAATTACTTTTCAAATAAATAAATAGTCAGTTTGATTATAATTGTTATTGTAACTAGAATGATGTTTTGAAATAAATATTTGAACACGTGATTTCTTAACGGCCGCCGGCCGTTATAAAATTATAACGGCCCGCGGCCGTTAACACCGACTTTTCAATTGTCATCTGAATACCGTTAAATCAAAATAAGAGTATGGGATTACGAAAAGACTATAACTGAATCCATATGAATGAAAAAGCATTAGAATTAATAGCGTTTTATAGCTTGGGAACAAAAATCACAAATCCAAGACTTCTGTTTGGCTTCTGCGTTAGTCAGCCCAGTGCAAGCTGCGTGTGCCCAATTGTGGCACTTCTTGCAATAGCTAGACAGTTGAAATTTTTACAAATTATTTATTTCTATTGCCGCTATAACAACAAATACTAAAAACAAAATAAAATAAATATTCAAGGGAGCTCCCATACAACCAACGCCATTTTTTTTATCTATATCAATAATGGCAACAGGTAGGCACTTGAAACATTCACAAAATACTCAGTTCTATCTTTACTTTAATAATAAATAATAAAATTGAAATAAAATAAATATTTAAGGGGGCATAGTCAATTGTACGGAACCCTTCGTTCGCGAGTCCGACTCGCACTTTTTTTGCTTCTGCATTATTAAGTAGTTTTTGACGGGTGTAGGTACTCGTGGTATGTAATGATGGAGTTTTTTGCCTTGGTTTTCTGCATGTTTTCTTTGAGGCAGTTGGCAAAGTGAACATAGAATTAGATGGCTCAGCGATAAACCGAGTAGTTGAAGATGACTGTGTTGAAGGGTAAGAAGGTGAGTTAATTACATGCAGAAGAGTATGCATTTCACTAATCTGACAATTTGCACGTGGCATAAGGAAACAGGAGACTGAAAAAGATGCAAAAAGAAAACTTGACATTCTCGAGCACGGTTAAATTTTCATTTTCATTTTGAAGGAAATATCACGATTTTTTTTGTATTTTTGAATATCGGCGATGAGTTTTGGTCTCGTACGGTCACCCCATCATGCAAACCGGCAGATTAACTTACCTTCATTATCAGAGACAACGTGGGGTGTATAAATTATTAATATCTGACGCGCTCGAGTATTTCTATATAACGATTTTTTTCTTCAAGCGTATAATAATATCTATATTATTTTCGACAACACAGATCGTAGAAATAACCTATTCTTTTACTAGTAAAATAATGAACGCTCATTATTTTACTAGTAATAAAATAATGAGAAATTATAGCAACGTCTTATTATAGGCGTTGTAACCAAGTAGGTAAGAACTGTCATGTAGGTAGGAACTGTCATTTAATTTTTATTTAATTTGATGTTTGTCAGTATTGAAAAGTGTGAGATATAAATAATGTATTCAATTTACGCTTGAAGAAAGAATAGTATATGTCACTCGGAGCAGAAGACCCTTTATATGTTTCGCCCAGTTTGCACAGCCTCGGCTAACGCCTCGGCAGTGCAAGAATCTGGGCTCAACAATAATGATAGCCTTTTACTCCTAGTAACATAATGTACTATTTTTTAACATTTTTAAATATCTGCACACCTTAACCCCCCCTCCCAGTGAAATAGCATACATCATATAACCCTTTTTTTTGTTTTATCATCAAATCTTCACAATCCAACAGCTCCCCATGACACTCGAGTAAATCCCCATTTAGCATATCGGGCTCCCCTACTTATATAATTTCATGGGGTTTTTACATTCAATTACTTATAATTTCATGTGTGTATATCGTCTTTATTAGGCAACAATAAATGTACATATTTATGAAGAACGAAATGGTTTGAATTTAATTGAGCTAATGTCTAATATTTTGTCTATGATTTTCGAAGTGTAGAGTTGTATAACCGTATCCCCACTTTGGACAATTTTATGCAGTATGAAAATTAAATATCGTGAAGTGTAGATTCGAAATTTTTTCTAGTGGTCGATGGATTAAAATAATTTGGAACCCTTGCCCTTCCTATCAGTTGATGAAATTATTTCTAATCAAAATAATACACTAATTTCTGTTTTTCAGACTGCCATCGCCTTAACTTCATTTAATAACTTAGATCAAATAAATTCTCATACTCACATATATACCACATCCGAATATCACGGATAACAAGTTTTTCTGTAATTTTTGAACCTAGTTTATTTTTAATATTATATTGCCTAGAGAAAGGAATCATTGATCCGTCCAGCACGGCTTAATTGCAGAGGTTGTGGATTACAACTTTTTATACAGTATTCGTTACTATTTGAACGTAAACACCTACATACTTCAGTGATATTTTCTCTCGATCAACTACGAAAATATATACTCATACCTATTAATGAAGCAGGATGCAATTCTAGTTATTGAGATCTTCGAATAGATAAACATCGAAAGAATAAATAAGCTGAATACCTATGTGTGTGTTCAGCTTCATCTGAAGTATTTGAAGACTATTTCAAGTTCTTGATATTGTTTTAGATGATAATTTTTTTGAATAGATTGTGCAATTATCAGTTTCTAAAATGAAGGTAATAAAACCAAATAGTACCCAATATTCACAAGAATTACATAGTAGACTTATCTTCATCTGAAGCAGGCAAAAGAACTGTTTTAAATTACATTATTTTCATCATCTTTTTTATATACATATCGTCATGCATGTTCAGTAATCGAATCAGAATATAAATTTTCACTTCATGCACCTTTCCGCCACTGCCTTCCCCAATATTTGGAATATATTATATATATATATTATATATATATATATATATATATATATATATATATATATATATTTATATATATATATATATATCTATATGTATATGTATATGTAAGGTAAGTGCAGGTAATATCGCCACATTAAGTGTAAAACTGTTATTTGGAAGAACAGTATAACTCAAAATAAAATAACTATCACAGGTGTTTTTTCTGGTATATAGGCAACAATCTGAACATCAACTAAATTGTTTTTCATTTTATTTCGAAAGTGTTAAGGGCTTATAAAAAAATATTGTCAATTGGCGGTATTATCAACACTCTGTTGGTAATAACGCCAAGTTGTTGATTTAATTGTTTACGTACAGAAACTAATAGGAGGCTGTGGCGTATTAACATTTTTGCTAAGGAGGGATTTATGTGGTCTCTGGAAAAAATCGAAAATTAAGAATTTGAAAACGCATTTTTATGCATTTATTTTATTAACAAAATATGCAGGTACAGAAAGCAAAAAAGTTTTCATGTTCACACCGACAATTTTAATTTTTTGAGCTGACATGTTATAAAAAATAATTCAAAGAAGGGGATATATCCTTCTGATCTACCCGTACCACTGATCGAAGGAATAAAAAATACTAACAATAATAAACATATAAGATATCCAAATATTAATTACTTTTTAGGAACAATATGGACAAATATATGGGACAATTTTGTCCGATTTGGTTAAACCAATGCAGTCATCGTGTAGATAGGTGTTGCAAGAACTGCATAGCCGCATATCGGCTACCCTGTCCTCGTTACATGCTTTGCAATACCAACTTTCTTGAACAGATGTTTTCTTCTGATCACTCTTTGAATTTGGACGTTTTTTTTCTTTTTGTACTGAATTGAAAATATCTCTTCTCAGAACCTGTGCTCTGCTATTAATTGCTGGCTTTCTTCTAGGTCTAGTAGATTTTTGCGAGAAATCTGGTGTCGGTAGCATCTCGGAAAAGGAGGTAGTGCTTAGGTTTTTGTATTTTCAGATTCGCTATCTTCATTATCATCGCTGTCTTCTTTATTACTCTCTTCAGACGAGTCAATGGTACTTACATTGATAACATCTGAACCATCAGTACTTTCGGATAATTTTCTCCTTACAGTACGCTTTTTAGGTGGATTTTTTTTAAACTGAGTTTCAGAAAACTCTTCTACAGTTCGCTTTTTAGGCGGAGTTTTTTTAACCTGGATCAATTTTGAGGTCTTTATATAATCTCTTAATGTTCTTCGTGGAATCGTAAAGTGGGCACTTTATTTACGGAGTAACCATTTCTGATGGCAGTAAGAGCATTTTGCATGTTGTCTGTGCATTCCATTTTCCTCTCAATCCCTGGCTTTTGAATTTGGGCATGATGAAAAATCTGTAACAAAAACTGTTACTTTATATCAAGCCGATATGCAGGTAATAATGCCAATATGCAGGTAATAACGCCATGGCGTTATTGCTCTTCAAGTGTATTGGCGATATTACCAACAACCACATGTTCAAATATTTTTTCTAAATTTAACCTTTAAAAAAATATTTTACTAGTTTGATTACATATACCCTCTGGTATATAACATAATTTTCATAATTGACTAGAAAAAAAAATTTATACTCACCAAAAAACTTGTTTTATTGATAAAACAATTCACTAAAAATTTATAAACGTACTTTCTCGCTTTAAGGAAGGTTAAAATACCTTCAGAGTACGGCGCACAAACATCAACTGATGTTTTTAATGCCGGGAGATCTTCTTTGTAGGATAACCTCTATATACCTATATCGCCATCTAGTAGTTAAAAGATATAGTTTTGGAAAAAATCTAAATTGGCGTTATTACCAACTTGACGTTATCACCGGCAGGTACCTTATATGTATATGTATGTGTATGTGTATGTGTATGTGTATGTGTATGTGTATGTGTATGTGTATGTGTATGTGTATGTGTATGTGTATGTGTATGTGTATGTGTATGTGTATGTGTATGTGTATGTGTATGTGTATGTGTATGTGTATGTGTATGTGTATGTGTATGTGTATGTGTATGTGTATGTGTATGTGTATGTGTATGTGTATGTGTATGTGTATGTGTATGTGTATGTGTATGTGTATGTGTATGTGTATGTGTATGTGTATGTGTATGTGTATGTGTATGTGTATGTGTATGTGTATGTGTATGTGTATGTGTATGTGTATGTGTATGTGTATGTGTATGTGTATGTGTATGTGTATGTGTATGTGTATGTGTATGTGTATGTGTATGTGTATGTGTATGTGCATGTGTATGTGTATATGTATATGCATGTGTATATGTATATGTATGTGTATGTGTATGTGTATGTGTATGTGTATGAGTATATGTATCTGTATGTGTATGTGTATGTGTATGTGTATGTGTATGTGTATGTGTATGTGTATGTGTATGTGTATGTGTATGTGTATGTGTATGTGTATGTGTATGTGTATGTGTATGTGTATGTGTATGTGTATGTGTATGTGTATGTGTACGTGTACGTGTACGTGTACGTGTACGTGTAAGTGTATTTGTAAGTGTACGTGTACGTGTATGTGTACGTGTACGTGTACGTGTACGTGTACGTGTACGTGTACGTGTACGTGTACGTGTACGTGTACGTGTACGTGTACGTGTACGTGTACGTGTACGTGTACGTGTACGTGTACGTGTACGTGTACGTGTACGTGTACGTGTACGTGTACGTGTACGTGTACGTGTACGTGTACGTGTACGTGTACGTGTACGTGTACGTGTACGTGTACGTGTACGTGTACGTGTACGTGTACGTGTACGTGTACGTGTACGTGTACGTGTACGTGTACGTGTACGTGTACGTGTACGTGTACGTGTACGTGTACGTGTACGTGTACGTGTACGTGTACGTGTACGTGTACGTGTACGTGTACGTGTACGTGTACGTGTACGTGTACGTGAACGTGTACGTGTATTTGTACGTGTATCTGTATGTGCATGTGCATGTGTATGTGTATGTATAGATTAATGTCTATGTATATGTATATGTATATATATATATATATATATATATATATATATATATATATATATATATATATATATAAAATATAAGTTCATTCTCCAACTTTCAACTATTTGATACAACATGATGAATTCTAAAAAACATTCTTGAAATTATAATGTATTAGTGTATATTGCACCTAGGTAAAAACCCGTGTATGCTATAACTAACCATCCAACCAAAACACAATACTACACTATAAGAAAAACTACTAGAAAACTAAAAAAAAATTAATTCACCCACAAAAAAAAGTAAAAACATCATACCAAATACTGCCATTTATATTTACATTTCTATGTATATGTATATGACACGGTTTATATGATGATGGGATGCTGCACTTAGTGGAAGATTAGATAACTGTACAGATTTAAGTATGATTTGATGAAATGAATATATAGGAGGTGATCGATATTAGATTTCTGGGCATTGTATATCGATAGTAAGATCCGAATTCCATTTTCGTATAATTGATGGGCGGGGTAGTTCCCTTGTAGAAAACATTGATAAAATAATATTTCTACTTAAAATCTACTTTCAATGAATTAAGATATGCAATATAGTCCAGTAACTTTATACATCACAGCATGCGTCAAATCCGGTAGTTTTGATTTTTTGTAGATTATACTAAAATTGTCTCTGTACACCCAATACTTTCCGAGATCAATCCTTTCAAAGTTTATCATTTTTTCGAACTTCGCAGTTTTTTGCGATTATGTCGTTCTGAACGAATTTTGACCATGATTATACTATCGAAGCCCTGTACTTTTATGATGGGACGTTGAAGAGAAAATGAGAAGTATGAACGATGATGTTCAAGCCGAGCTATGAATAATGAAGTAAAAAAGATAAGTACAACAAAAGTTAATAAGTTTATTTGTTTGGAAATTGAGTAATATTCAAAACCTAAAAAATTTAATTAATTTAGCCCTCTTGGAAGGTACCGGTTGAGGTTCGTCCGTATCTGGATCGACGTATTGGGGTGGCACATATCCCCATCAGCGGATGGTGATGAATCGTCGACGTCTCGTGCCCACAAGTCATCCTCCATTTTGACATCGGACAGATCGTCGTATTCTGGGATATCTAGTACCGCAAAATCAGGTATATTGTCACAAGAGGCCCCGCTGCAGTGCCGGTAGACTGATAAGCATTTTTATCCTACCTTCCTGCAGCTGCACGTGTTCGCACAACCCTTCATTCAGCTGCAAGAAATCATCCGCAAGAGGTGTTTTGGGGCTGCATCTCTGGTCATCATTTTGAGGATGAGGCCTTGTAGCGTGGATATCCACCCCCAGGAGAGGCGCACTTGACCTTCACTTCAAGTCTCCTTACATATAAAATACAAACCAACGCTGGGACTGGGACATTTTGTAGATTTTGAGTTCAAACGTCACTCACGTTATGGGCTTTTATCAACGTGATAAACTTGAAAAATTATAAACTTTGAAAGGATTTATCTCGGAAAGTATCAGATCTACAGAGACAATTTCAGTATCATAGTATAGCAAATTTAGTCTACTTTGAGAACGTATTTGAATATTTTTCTCATAAACCAGTACTTCACGGTTATAATCGCCAAAATTTGAAAAAAAAACCGCGATTTTTCCGCGGTTTTATCGATTTTTGACAAAGTTGCGTTCGGCGCTCGAGGTCACAAACTTGGATTATTCATTAGGCCAACATCATAAACAAATCTGCAAAAAATCAGAACTACCGGATTTGACGCATACTACCCCATACTTTCAGGCGACAAAGTTACTAGATCAATAAGTATTCCATTTAATGAGCTTTAATCACACACGTGTACAGGTTTTCGAAAATGTAAAAAAACTTTACATAGAATTACTCGAGCACATGTATAGTTTATATACCGTACATGTCACTGATAACGAAGGTAGGTTAATCTGCCTATTTGCATGGTGGGGGCGGCCGTACATAAAAATCGTGATATTGAAATACTCGAGCGCGTCAGATTAATATACAGACGGTTCAGCTTGATGACCTTGTCGTGCTGACCCATAATCTGACTATAATGTGGAGCAATTACCTTAGTCTGAAAGTTTGAAATTTTTAGCAGGTTTTCACTTTGAAAACCTGCTTATTAAAATGGGTGCGATTAGCAAAGTTGCACCTAGGACCAAGATAGTTTTGCTTGGCACCAAAAACTCAATTTCATATCTCTCTCTCTCTCTCTCTCTCTCTCTCTATATATATATATATATATATATATATATATATATATATATATATATATATATATATATATATATATATATATATGTTCGTATGTATGTGCTTATGTATTTTAGCGTTTATTACATAATAACGGGCGCAATTTTGAAGCAATACTGTTGAAAGTTTGTAAATCGGTAGTTTCGTATGATATCTTGGATGGGAGTTTTTTTGGTTCGACTTGGGTAGGAGTTAACCCCCTGGGGAGAAAATAAATCTTGTTTACACGATAAAGGTCGCAATTTTGAAGCAATATGGTTGAAAATTTGTAAATAGGTAGTTTCGCATGATACCTTAGATGAGATTGTTTTTGGTTCGAATTTGCTGAGGGGTTGACTCCCCTGGGGGGGAAAATAAATCTTGTTTACACGATGAATTTTGAACCTTTCCAAAATAAAGGTTGAAAAAAGTTGTGATTAACTTGGTGTTGAATACCTTGAAATTCTCTACAGAATGCTCTTCCTGAAAATATTATAGCTTAAAAAATGAGGGAGTAGGTAGTCTTCGAAAAACCAACTTTTTTAATTTTTAATTTCAGAGCAAAATTCCGCTTCACTGGTATATTATTCTAAAAGTTTTAAAAATTAATATCCAAATTTGGCAGATTTGATACTATTTTCTCACAGCTTCACTGGATGTCACTCAACTTATGCCTTTTTCAATAAAGGTAAAAAAAATGTATCGACATTTTAGAAAAACGCTCCGATGTAAGAAAAAAGGCGAAGATTTTTTATAATAGTTCTTCGACGCTTGAAGATATTTTATGAGCCGATAGATACTGTACCGTATTGTTGTTTGGACTGACTAAAGACACTTCCTTAAATACATTGAAAAGTGTAACAAACTTGTCTGAATACCTCAAACAAATCAGATTTAACTCATTTATTAATTTATCCACAAATAAAAAGGCTGTTAAATTGTCATTTCTTGTGTAGTGTTGGTGCTTTAAATGGCTGGGTAACAAAAATATTAATCCTCTTGATTGGAGTTGGATTAAAATTGAAGCTATTTTAGGGGAAGGTTGCCTAAATTGGACCACCTAAATTGGACCACCCCACTTTTCTCCGAAACTACCGAATCGAAAATTCATGTGACAACATGGTATCTTACCCCTACCCAGAACCCTTGATTGGCACCGAATTCAACTAGTTGTCGGCTAGCGCTTGGCTAAAACAGCGAAATTTGTGAATTTCTCCATTTTGATGTATGAATTCCACTACATCCCTAAGGAAATACAGAGCCACTGTCAATCCCTTAGGAAAAGCTGATATTACCTAATTATCAAGTGAGTTTTTCTCTATTCATTCCGCCTATTACCTAGTCATATTGTTTCTTTCTTTTTGTCTACGGTTCAGTTTTGTAAAATCACGTGGTGGTTGCCTAAAGTGGACCACTATGTGGTTTCCTAAATTGGAACGGTTTTCAATTTAGGAAACTAACACATTTTTTTGGTTGTAGGATGTCTTCCGATGAGAAAAAGAATAGAAAACCATATGGACAGTGGTGCCAAACAGACATGAAGAAAGCTATAACTGCGTTTAGTGCGAAAAAATATGGATTAAATGAAACATGCCGAGTTTACAATATTCCAAAATCGACATTTGAAATGCATGTTGAATCCAAAAATAAATTTGCCAATAAAGATGTTGAAAGCTTTGGACAAAGCACCGTGTTTTCCAAAGAACTTGAGGACGCGCACTGGCTAATCATATTCTTTATTTGGAAAAAGTGTTTTTTGGAGTGACAATAAAGGACGTGCGCAAAGCTGCTTTTGAATTGGCCGAAAAGAACCAAATAAAACATAATTTTAACAAAGAGAAAGGTTTAGCTGGCAAAAAATGGTTCTACTCCTTCATGCGACGACATCCCATTCTTACACTCAGACAACCGGAGTACACATCCATAGCACGATGCAAGGGGTTTAATCGCGAAAATATCTATAGTTTTTTTGATATTTTAGAAAAAACCGTTGATGAAAATCAATTGACAGCTGCACGAGTGGTATTGCAAATTTTGTAGAGAATGTGTCGTTGAAGATATGATCCAATGTCTGAAATGCAGAGATTGGGTACATGAATCATGTGGCAATGTACCTTCAAAGGAAAAATTTATTTGTGATTTTTGCACTGGTGATTAGATTCATTATTTTAAGCTTTTTGTATTTGTGTTTATTTGCTTGTGTTCAACACATGATATCTTTATTTTTTAAAGTGTTAGCTACTTTTAAGACTTTATTTTTGTTGTTTATTTTCGAACATATCCTGAATTTTTTTTTCTTTTGACGAAGTCCTTAAAATGTTTTCAAATTTTTTAAAATTAATCCCAGATTTTTTGTAGAATAAACTTTTTTTTCAATTATAACGGCAATTTTATATTACCCTACTCATTTAAAACATTTTTTGATTATTTAAATATCATGGTCCAATTTGGGAACCCCCAGGTCCAACTTTGGAAACCAGTTTCCTATATTGAACCACTTGCAGAGGTTTTTTAAAACGGTTATATAATATATAAGATTTTTTTAAAAAATTTGCAAAAATTCCTGCAAGTAGCCAACATCCCTAAGAGTCCTAGGGAACAGTTATAAGATTGATTTTGTGTTATCATTGGAAACTATGATAAGAAATCTAAAATTCGGTCCAATATTGGCAACCTTCCCCTACATCCAATCGAAAACCAAAATGAACCTGCACCTGAGGAGCTTTTGCAAATGATATTTTGTTATTGCAAAATGGGATGCAGTTCAGCGTACGGTTGCCAACGAGTAGGCCTCTTTTGCAATGTGCAGAACCTGCAGTGAAGACACTTGTCTTAACAGGACACCAACTTTAGATCAAGATGAAGACGTGGATACCGAGGGCGACGAGGAAGAGAATGAGCATAAGAAGGAGAGAGTAGAAGGGAAAGAAGATAACAGCGATGATGAGGTGTAATGTTTATAAATGTTCTTTTGTTTTGTAAAATAATCGTAAAAATAAAATACTATATTCAGTGCAAATAACTTTGTATCATCTTCTCTCATATTACTGCAAAAAAAAACACAATTTTTATATTTTTGGTCACAAGGGATAACTTTTTCAAGGATTGTGTTGAAAAAACAACAAGTTTTATATCACATGAAATTTTCTCGATTGAATATTAATGCACTTTTAAATCATTTCTAATTGCAAAAAAATCATTGAGAGTAGTTTTCAATAACTCATATTCTCAGGAAAATATTTAGAAGGGTTGAAGCGTCTCGGCAAATAATAATTTAATTCAAATAAAGTATAATAATTCAATATGAGGCAATTTTCAATTATTTCAAGTTATAAATACCTTTAAAACTAGTTTCAGAAATTACTACAATCTGGGGATGATTTAAAGGGGTTGCATCTGTCTGATTAATTGTAAACTTGTTTTAGTATATCAGTAGATCTACAAATAATTCATTCAAACTTTATTTCAACTAAATACATGCTGAAATCAACGATTCTTTAATTTTTTGCGATAAGCGGTAGTTTTCACCCCTAAAAAAATAAAAAGCACATTTCGGCAGAACATAGATTTTGAAGAAGAGGGTGAGTAGAGCTTAAATCCAAATTTTTATCAAAATCGGTGTTGATTCGCAAAATTCCACGGTTTTACAGATTTTTAACGCTGGTGACTGGACTATACAGGGTGATTCATTAAGGGTGACGACCGGCCGTATCTCGGAAACCTTATGTCCTAGAATTTGGGGAAAAAAATTCTTATGAGCAAATCTGCCCTAAAAAAATGATTTAAAATGTTTTTGAGTCGATAGTTTTCCGCTAGGTGGCGCAATCTACCACTTATAAAATATAATTGGATTTTTTACGAAATATACCCCAATTTAGGCTGGTAAAAAATATCAAATTTAGAAACTACTGTCCTAATTCCACAACTCTTGTTAGGGTCATTTTGCTGTATTACCTATTCTGAAATGGTGGGGGAAGTTCTCTTTCTTTGACATAAAAACGACTGTAACTCCATAATGCATCAACCGATTTTCGAAAACGTAGACTCTATGCAAAGAGTATTGAATGTAGATTTCAGTAACAAATAACAAAAATACTTTTAATTTTCCAATCGGCAACTAGAGGGCGTTATGTAACACCTAGCTCTATTTATGATTTTTTTTGAGAATTTTCGAATGCAATGCTATAAATCTAACTAGCTAACAAAAAGCCAAATTTGATGACTTATTGACCTGTCAAAACCGCGATCTGATATCTCTTTTCATTCCAAAGATATTGGCATTTTTTGATGAGTGTTGGTGATTGTTGGCTCGCCCTGTAAGGTGGAAGAGAAAATATGTTGCTTAAATTGTTTTGAAAAAAAAATGACAAGTACAAACGCATCACCAAAATATTTATTAACATTACCTAATGAAACAAACCTAAGGGAGCTACTCATAACAGAAATTTACAAAACGCTCCCACTATCTCATTATTTTAAATACTCAAAATGCTTGCCATTATTTGCTTTGAACTATTTCGGATAAAAATTTTCGGGTAAAAATTCAATCCCAAATTTCTCAAACGGTCTCTTATAGTTTTATGTTCATGGACGAGCTGCAATATTACGAATGATGTTAAACTGTTGAGAGATAGATGTTTCAAAAGTCAGCAAGTTACCTATGGAAATGACACCAATGTTTTATGATTGTTTACTTTTAAGTTTTTATTGCTGTCAAATTTATTCTGACTGTTTGCAAACTAACTCTTTTATAATGCCTTCTTATTCAAATGGAGAGGCATATGATATGCCCAGTATATATTTTGAAAGTCTACAAAATGAAGTAATTGCTGAACGGGAGTAGGTATGCGATACGATATCCTGAAAGACGGCGTCATTCTTGGAAATTATTCAAAAGATTGGCACAAAGATTGCGCGAAACCGGCAATGTTCAACTTGTCGCATTAAGAAATATGATACGTAGAAGTCGCAATGAAGAAAATGTTACAAACGTATTGGTGTTAGTTAAGTCTGAACCCCATTCGAGTATTCAAAAAATTGCAAGAGATCTAGGATTGATTTATTCTTTGGTGCAAAGAATATTAAAGGATTATAAAATGCACCCTTATCATATTATTTCACAACAGCATGAAATTAGCCCAGACAAAAATTGTAGATCAGATAATTATCTATAAATTCAAAATACTTTTTCTTCTAAGAGTCGCCGTTTTTGAGATATAACGATTCAAAAAGTTGAAAGAGTTGTAATCGTCATAATATGCACGTTTCAACGCCACCTTTGAGCTATTGTTTTTTTGCATTTCTTTCAACTTTCTGAATGGTTAATCTCAAAAATGGTGGCTCTGAGGAAAAAATTTATGAAATCGTTTTTTTATAGATAATTAGGTGATCTACAATTTTTGTCTGAACTAATTTCAAGATAAAACTTACTGCTTTGCTGAAAATCGCAAAAAAACCGTTTTCATGATATTCGAACCCCAGTAAATTTTTTTGCACGTATCAGATCGATGAAGACTTTTCAGATTTAATTTATAATGGTGTTTTGAAAAATCCTACCAATTTTCAGATGAGTGCGAATTTTTATAACTTCACTCCTATTTTTTGGTAATTTGACCGGACTAGTTTTGTTTCATTATGAAATGTTGATAAATATTTTCATGATGCGTTTCTACTTGTCATTTTTTTTTCAAAACAATTTTAGCAACATAATTTCTCTTCCACCTTACAGGGCGAGCCAACAATCAACAACACTCATCAAAAAATGCCAATATCTTTGGAATGAAAAGAGATATCAGATCGCGGTTTTGACAGGTCAATAAGTCATCAAATTTGGCTTTTTGTTAGCTAGTTAGATTTATAGCATTGCATTTGAAATTTCTCAAAAAAAATCATAAATAGAGCTAGGTGTTACATAACGCCCTCTAGTTGCCGATTGGAAAATTAAAAGTGTTTTTGTTATTTGTTACTGAAATCAACATTCAATACTCTTTGCATAGAGTCTACGTTTTCGAAAATCGGTTGATGCATTATGGAGTTACAGTCGTTTTTATGTCAAAGAAAGAGAACTTCCCCCGCCATTTCAGAATAGGTAATACAGCAAAATGACCCTAACAAGAGTTGTGGAATTAGGACAGTAGTTTCTAAATTTGATATTTTTTACCAGCCTAAATTGGGGAATATTTCGTAAAAAATCCAATTATATTTTATAAGTGGTAGATTGCGCCACCTAGCGGAAAACTATGGACTCAAAAACATTTTAAATCATTTTTTTATGGCAGATTTCCATACAAGAATTTTTTTCCCCAAATTCTAGGACATACGGTTTCCGAGATACGGCCGGTCGCCACCCTTAATGAATCACCCTGTATACGTGAAAAATGGTTTCCAATATTGTTTCACATTTTTAGCAACGTCAAATATAGTATTTCGTGTAGAAAGATTATCCATTTTCGTAATCATTTCAATAACTTTAAAAATGACTGCAACGTCTTAGAAGCGAATAAAGATATCGATGTAATGAATATAGGCATGACAAGAGATTATTGTATAAGGTAAGCCATAACTTAATTCATACGCATTCTGGGAAATAAGTCAAGTTAATGAATTCAACAGGTGAAACTGTTAATCACCTGATTGATTGCAGAACTGATAATGTTAGTTCCGTTTCATTTTATAATAAGAATTTCTAAATTAGGTTCAATTAGATGAAATTACATATTTTATATGAGTATCATATTTATTTATGTGAAATACTTTAGGATCGGTATATTTTCACTAACTTCAGACCTTTCAAGGATCGAGTTAACTTAAAAGCTCGTAATTGAGAAACCGGCTCAGATACCTGTCTGTAATTTGACGCGTAAGAGAACGTGAAATAGATGACATTAACGCCGCCATCAAAGACCAAATTGGAGCGAGTCAAATACGAGTTTCACATATACGGATATGCACTCATGTTTGCAGAAAATTGGCAAAAGTGCAAGCATAACGTCGTCAAGGTTTCTCTTTCCTTCGATAATAAATTGCACATAATTTTCACCAAAAAAAAAACAGTGAAAGAACCATTCAGTACATGGTTTCTTAAACAAAAATTTTTATTATTAGTGCCAAAGATTTGTTTGTACCTACTCTTCGAATCAAAAATTAATCAAATCATAAAAAAAACTCTATCGTAGCGAGCTGCATTAGAAGAGCTGGTTTTCATAACGTATCCAGTTTGAAAAATATATTCATTAAATTATGATTTTTTTTCCAAATTCAAAATCTGGGGGGATCAACCTCCCAACCAATTTGTACCAAAACTAATCACATCCAAGGTATCATGCGAAACTACGTACCTACAAACTTTCAACCCTATTTCTATAAAATCGCGCTCTTTATCGTGTAAACAAGATTTATTTTCTCCTCCGGGGGGTCAACCCTCCAACCAATTCATATAGAAATAAATAGCATCAAACCCAAACCAATTCCATCCAAGATATTATACAAAACTACCTATTTACAAATTTACTTTCAATCCTATTGCTTCAAAATTGCGCCCGCTATCGTTTAAACAAGATTTATTTTGCCCCCAGGGGGGTCAACCCCCAACCAATTCGAACCAAAAATTATCCTATCCAAGATATCATAAGAAACTACCTATTTACAAGCTTTCAACCCTATTGCTCCAAAATTGCGCCTGTTATCGTGTAAACAAGATTTATTTTGCCCCAGGGGGGTCAACACCCCAATCAATTCGAACGAAAAACAATCCCATCCAAGATATCATACGAAACTACCTATTTGCAAACTTTCAACCCTATTGCTTAAAAATTGCGCCCTTTATCGTGTAAACAACGCTAAAATACATAAAATATATATATATATATATATATATATATATATATATATATATATATATATATATATATATATATATATATATATATATATATATATACAGGGTGTCCCGTAAATAACACGCCAGAGTGACACTGGAGGTAGATTGGCCTCAGATCAATCAGATAACATCAACATGACCCTAGTAAAAGTTTTCTGGTTTTCGAGATATTGCCACTCTTATGTTTTTTTCAAAAATCTATACTTTTCGGTCATTTTCTCGCCTGTTTTGAATATAAATAAGCTCTAACTCATGGTTTTTTTCTTGTGCTATCATCAATATACGGTTGAGACAATCTACCTATAATTTCATTAAAAACTAACTCGCTAACCTCAAAAAAAAATTAAGTTGTTTCAATTTAATTTAAATCCGAAAACCTTAACTAAAGTTAGACTATTTACTGTGAAAAAATATTGTACCAGACAGAATCAGGAAATGATCTTAAAAACTAGCCTATTTAATGCTCTTTCGAAAACGGTATAACATTCGTAGTTTTTTTTTTTCAAAAGTCTAAAAATTCTAATTTTTGTCATTGAAGTCGTGCGAAATTTGCGAAATACACTACGCCGCAATGTGAATATGTTCTCAGGCAGTGATCCGATTTAAATAAATTTTTCACCAAATTGTAGATCCGCTCTTTGAGAAAATGCTAGAGTTATAAGATGATCAAAAAAAATGAATAAACTTATTGTACAGGGTGTTTGAATAGCGACATGTTTTCTCCGTCCAAGTTTACATCCTTCTGCGGGCAATATCGGGTAGCTCAGGCAAAATGAAAATAGACGGTGTTATAATCGCATGCCTTCTGAGTGATTTTTTTTCAATCGTCTGTTTATCTTGAGCAACTCGAAAGATATTCATGTTTTTATAACCGCTCACACGTTTCAAACGAAATTTTTTAAAACTTTTTTGATAACTTGTGAAGGAGACTGTGCAAACGAAATTTCATTAAAAGTTGAAAACTTTCTTTCCTCTCAGATGCTTAAGGCTAACTAATAAATAGGTTTATCCGTTATATCGAATACAAGAAATAAATAAATGACAAATTGTGTAGCAAGGGTAAATAGAAGGATGGTTACAAATTAGTAAAGTACGAAAAACCCATTCTAAAGTGGTAGTCAGGTAGTTCGGTAAATTTGAAAAGATTCGGAAGGGGCTTGTGGTATAGAGAGACATACAAAACCAAATAAACACAGTTTCTACGTGTAAAGAAATTTTGTATACACAGCCTTCTTCGCAAATTAACAAAAAAGTTTTAAAAAATTTCTTTTGAAAAGTGTGAGCGGTTACAAAAACATGAATATCTTTCGAGTTGCTCAAGATAAACAGACGATTGAAAAAACAAATTACTCAGAATACATGCGATTACAACACCGTCTATTTTTTTTCTACCAGAGCTACCCCATATTGCCCGCAGAAGGAAGTAAACTTGGACGAAGAAAACATGTCGCTATTCAAACACCCTGTACAATAAGTATATTCATTTTTTTTGATCATCTTGTAACTATTGCATTTTCTCAAAGAACAGAGCTACAATTTGGTGAAAAATTTATTCAAATCGGATCACCGCCTGAGAAAATATTCACAGTCAAAGCTTAAATTATATTTAATATTTAAGCTAGGCATTAAATTTGCGGCGCAGTGTATTTCGCAGGTGGCACGACTTCAATGACAAAAATTGGAATTTTTAGACTGTTGAAAGAGAAAAACCACGAATGTTATACCGTTTTTGAAAGAGCATTAAATAGGCTAGTTTTTAAGATCATTTGCTGATTCTGTCTGGTACAATATTTTTTCACAGTAAATAGTGAAACTTTACTCACCGTTTTCGGATTTAAATTAAATTGAAGCAACTTGATTTTTTTTTTAGGTTAGCGAGCTAGTTTTTAATGAAATGATAGGTCGATTGTCTCAACCATATATTGATGATAGCATAAGAAAAAAAAACCATGAGCTAGAACTTATTTATATTCAAAACAGGCGAGAAAATGACCGAAAAGTATAGATTTTTGAAAAAAACATAAGAGTGGCAATATCTCGAAAACCAGAAAACTTTCACTAAGGTCATGTTGATGTTATCTGATTGATCTGAAGCCAATCTACCTCCAGTGTCACTCTGGCGTGTTATTTAAGGGACACCCTGTATATATATATATATATATATATATATATATATATATATATATATATATATATATATATATATATATATATATACAGGGTGTTTCTGAATTCATGCGAAAGATTTCAATGGGTGATTCTTTAGCAAAAATTAAAGGGGGTCTTTCATATAACTTTTTGTTCAACACCCTTTTCTTTCCAAGTTACAGCCCTTTGAAATTAGGTAAAAAAAATTGTTTTTATTCAATATATCTACTTTGAAGGAATTTGAAAGAATGAAATTTGGCAGATAACTGATGCTAATAAAATCGCAGTTTTTGAGTGCTTTCGTTACCCTTAAATGTTATCACAAGGGGCTGAAAAAAACAACCCCTTTAATATTTAGCATCAGAACTTTTTGATGCACATATATTTTTCTATTTAAAAAATATATTTGAAAAGACAAACTGGATCTGCAACTTTTTTATTTCTTAACTTTTTATCATAAAATTGTCAGTTTGATCACAAAAAAATAAAATAGTGCTCAGACTCTTTTCCCATAAATTCACAGAGGTTATCATTTATTGAACAAAAAACAAGTAAGCTGCTGTCAAATGTCAAGTAATTTGTTAATTGTTATTAGTAGTACAATTATTGTTCAATCCGCTCTAATTTGCAATATTCTTCAACTAAATAAAAGAATGCCATTCTTTCAATAAAGTTTTATTTAGTGAAAAATGTTTGAAGTCATTATAAAACTGTCTTGAAATTAGAGAAAATCAGGACAATAAAACTATTTGTCATATGACTTCATTTGACAGCAGCTTACTTGTTTTTTTTCAATAAATGATAACCTCTCTGTGAATTTATTGGAAAAGAGTCCGAGCACTATTTCATTTTTTTGTGATCAAACTGACAACTTTATGATAAAAAGTCAAAACATAAAAAAGTTGCAAATTGAGTTTGTCTTTTCGAATATATTTTTCAAATGGGAAAATATATGCATATGAAAAAGTTCTGATGCAAAATATTATACGGGTTGTTTTTTTCAGCCCCTTGTGATTACATTTTAGGGTAACAAAAACATTCAAAAACTGTCATTTCATTAGCATCAGTTATGTGCCAAATTTCATTCTTCTAATTTTTTCCAAGTGGATGTATTGAATAAAAACAATTTTTTTCACCTTATTTCAAAGGGCTGTAACTTGGAGGAAAAAGGGTGTTGAATAAAAAGTTATATGAAAGACCCTCCTTAATTTTTGCTAAAGAATCACCCACTGAAATCTTTCGCATCAATTCAGAAACACCCTGTATATATATATATATATATATATATATATATATATATATATAGAGATATATGAAATTAAGTTTTTGGTGCCAAGCATCATAAAAAGTCATGAAACGAAAAACTATCATGGTCCTAGGTCCAACTTGGCTAATGGCACTCATTTTAATAAGCAGGTTTTCAAAGTGAAAACCTGCTAATAAGTTGCAGTAAAAAATACATATAAGTTATATCAGGGGTTCCCAAACTTTTCCAAGTCGTGGCACACTTTTGAATTTGAATTTTCTTACGGCACCCTAGTCATATTAATATCTATCTGTGGTAGCTATATTTCATATTTGTATGACTATGAAAAAGAAACATAGGTGAAAATACAAATAAAATGCAAATATAATCACAAAAACCATCCACCTACACTCGAGGTGTGTGTGTTTAGTGCGACGGATGAGCCTGCTGCTCACTGTACAATTTTTTGAATCGGGGAATATGGCTTGATACCACTATTCTCATTTCTCATTGCATATTTATTTTCGAACGATATTAGCTCTTTATAACTGCAACCGCTGAAAATCTAACTTCGCATGGATATGGAGTCGCAAAGGGAATGAGGATCCTTACAGATTTTGCACTTATAATCGTATACTCTTTTTCGACTGATAACCAACACTCTGTCAAATCCGAACGAGCGTCGATCGAGAGGTCAATGAGATTTTCTTCTTCTTGTGTAGTAAAATATTGTGGGGCTTGAGCACGGAATGGATCTTGGATAAACGCAAACTTCTCCATTTGGTCTTTTGCGAAGTACTTTGCAAACCAGTCAGTCGACTGTGGTAGATGATCTGTGAAAAGGGTCAGTTATGTGAAACCTCAACTTCACTATAGGCCATGTACTGCCTCCATTATCACTCATTTTTTTATTCCACAGTTGTAGTTTTTTCCTGAACGATGAAATCTTCTCTACAAGCTCAATTATGTGCATGGTATGGACCTTTAGAAATAGATTTAAGATATTCAGTTCTTCGACTATGTCGAAAAAGTATGCCAGTTTTAGCAGAAAGTCTTCATCCGCAAAATTGTTGGCGTTCACATGATCATCTTCCTCCAGGAAAGTGTGAATTTCTTGCCGCAGTTCAAACGTACGAGATAGTACATTGCCACGTGAGAGCCATCGCGAGCTACAGTAGTGAAATCCGTACTCAGAGTGCGGCCCGGCCACGCGGGTTATTTGCCATTACACAAAATATTCATGTTACATTTTGATTTTTAGAAGGGGCGCCTCGCGGCTCCCCTAGTCTCTCTCCTTGACACCCCAGGGTTCCGCGCCACCTACTTTGGGAACCACTGAGTTATATAGTAATATACTACATAAAGTGAAAAAGGAAAATTCTTCAATAATTTCAATACGCCACAGTTGCAGAGTAGACATTTCATGTAGGGAAGTTGTGTATTCTACCGATGGTATTCTGCATTTTTAATCTAAGCAGTGATTTCTTGGTTTCCAATATCCTTGGTGGAGGGCGCTCTAGGGTGTTATGAATGTAGAATTCTTCGTCGGGTAATACATAAAACCAGCTCCCTTGGAAAGTTGTTTGATAATTTTTTTAATTATTGAAGAATTTTCCTTGTTCACTTATTGTAGTAAATTAGGTATTCATCTACATTCCTGCATTTCATATAATGTTTCTTATTTTTAAAATGATCAAATGCATTGAAAAACTCCACTGGAAAACTCTCATTTCTACATGAGAAGTTCATTTACGAGTTCATACTAAAATTAATTGTAGTGAAGCCAAAGAATAAATTTCGAACTGATTCTATCGACATCCATGCAATTCGGAAAGTGTATTTTATTGCTGGGTGATACAATAGAAAAATATGAAGGTACTGAAAAGTAGCAACTGGTAATAGTATCTATCAGGTCCCGACAGAAACATGATAACATATATTATGATATATATATATATATATATATATATATATATATTATATATATATATATATTTATATATATATATATATATATATATATATATATAAATATATATATATAATATATATATATATTATATATATATATATATATATATATATATATATATATGATATATATATATATATATATAAATATATATATATATATATATATATATATAACTGGCGCCGCCAGCCAGTTGGATAGGGGGGCAAGACACGGGGGCCCGAGGGTGTCATCCTGGTTAAGCGCCGCTGGCGAAAATTCACTTTTTTAAATTTATTTTTAATGCTAGTTCTAATCAGTTTTTTGTATAATATGTTTAATAATTAAATTATAATTATAACAGAATTTGAAAATATTCTAAAAAAAGGCAATAGAGGACGCCGACAAGTTGGGGTTTGAGTTGGTGATGCCGCTTAGCATCAAAACAGATTAATCGAGAAAATCATCCATCCATGTCATTGGGCGAGTACTATCGAAGAGGATTTTTTATTTCATACCTAGAAGCTCTATCTCAGTATCTAGAGAATCGATTCTCAAAAAAAATCGAAAGGGCACAACTTATATGAACTTAATCCAAAAACCATGCGGAGCATGACTTTGAAAACATTTTTAGAGGTAGCAATCGCTATTTAAGACTTCTACGGTGATCTTTAGGATAACTTTCTGTCAGAGGCACTAACCTTGTATGAGATGTGGAAGTTGTCTGAACGTACTCCTCCAGAAATTGGATTAACTCTTCCAGTCACAACATGTATCATTGAGAGGTCCTTCAGCACATCAAAAAGAGTCAAGATATGACTAAGATCGACTATGAAGCATGATAGACATTCCGGATTTTGTATGATGAGTATTCATAGTAAAAAAATCCGGCAAAATACTGCATTTCTTGATGAAGTAATTAATGAATACGGGCTTCGCCCCATACAGTTATTGTTCAAAGAATAAGTAACTTGAAAAAATTTGTTTATATTTTTAGTTTGTTCTCTGGTTGTGTATTTTTATTGTCAACATGTTTCAATATTTTATATTTTTTGAAAAATTAATGTATGGTTTTGATTTTGTTGTAATTGAACTTGTTTTCCAACTCCAGGTGGGGGCAAATGGCCGATTTGCTGCCCCCCCTTGCCGGCGCCCATGTATATATATATATATATATATATATATATATATATATATATATATATATATATATATATATATATATATATATATATATATATATATATATATATATATATATATATATATATATATATATATATATATATATATATATATATATATTATCATCGGCTGTTTATTCAGTCATAATTCGTTTCATATCCCTGGGCCACTTTTTGAGGTTTTTTTGATGTCTGACCTATAATTTTTTTCTAATACATCATGGAATTTTCGTATCACCAAACTTTGAGGCGGTAAATGCATTTTTCGAACCAGTGTTAAAAGATGTGGAAATTAATAATGAAAATTTTATCCGAAATTCCGTCTTCGCCGCCATTTTAGTAAAGGAATTTCCTGTTATTCTAGATGTTTCAGGTTTTGCACAAGCACCACAGCGTCTGTTGATTGAGTCAGTGGGTGGACATTTGATACTTGAATTTGGTTGATATAAGGAACGTGTATTGCTCCTCTACATTGAGTTAGAAGACTGAAATTGTATGTGGATTAAATTGAGGGTATGTGGATTAAGTTGAGGGTAGTTTCACTTATATTTCTTTACCGTCGATATTCTAATGAAGGGATTTAAGTAATGTTTTTTCCTGAGTTTTGAGGTTTTGCTCACTTCCACAGGTCCTCGAAATTAACTCAGGGTGTTAATATTTTATTTATGAAAATTTTAATGATGGAAAAGTACTGCCTACCTTAGTGAAGGAGATCAGCTGCTAACGTATGTTTTCATTTGTGTCCACACTTTTCTATTGTTGAGTATTTGAGATCAATAAATGCCTGCACGTTCTTTGATGTCATGGTTCATGTGAGAGTTGGACGATCTTTCGTTCATTTTACTCTTGGCTACAAATGCATGAATCTAGTGTCCCATATTTTGTCTGTAGTTCTTCCTAGGTGTTCTGCTCACTAACAATTTTTTCTTATTATGTGGATTACGTTAATGTCTTGAGTTTTGTCGTATATTTTCTATTGCCTTCCGACCTCTGAAAATTATTTCCAAGATAAATCATTTAATACGCCTCTGAGCGATCTTGAGCTTTCCTATGATTACACTCTTCGGAGTTCAGGATGATTTGTAGTATAAGTACATCGAGTATCGGGGCTGGCTTCCTGGATTTGAAGATATTGGCATATATTCCTAAAGCCATTCATGCTTTCGATTTTTCTGAGAATTCCTGCAAGCGTTGAATCAGATTTATGTAAAAGTTGTCCCAGGCGCAATTATTCATCAACTACTTCCAATGAGGTGTTATTTACTATTATGTTTGTCCACCAGTTCACTGTACATGACTTTTGTCTTACTTGTATTAATTTTCTCTTCGATATTGCGTCGCACTATCTTATTCCTTAGCAAATAGGGAATCTGGGGCTATCTCCGTACTTTCCAACATCCACCCTAGCCTCTTTGTACCCTGGTATAGTTTTTCGTCAACTAGATTGGTTGAAGCATCAACTATTACTCTATGCTATATCGAATCGTATGTTCTTAAAGTTTTTGAAGGGTAATGCTAGGGGTAATCGATTGAACGGAAGTCGTTTCAATTTGCTGTTCTTGTGATTGAAAAGCATTCAATTTATTCTTAATCGGATTACTTACAATTTTCGTGAATATCTTGTACATTACTGGTAGCACGCTGATAAGTCTTGCTTCAGATATCTTTCTTACTGTCTTTCTTATTAATGAAAATTAATTTGATTTTTTGTTAGTAAGCTGTTATGCAGCGCAATAATCTATCATGTAGCAAGTTTCAATCTATTATGAACAGCATTTTGTGTACATTCCTGCTAGGATTTTACATATTTGAACAGTTCGGCCGTTATTCCATAATTCGAAAAAGCTTCTCCGTTTTTCACATTTTTCAACGCCTCTTCACACATAATATTTGCTTTCAATTATGCAACACATAATAATACGTTTTAATTATGCAATACATAAAATGACAAAAATATTATATTGTTAATAGAAACCATTTATGAGGTGATTCGTGTGAATAATGCGGATTTTATTTGATATAATATGTAATATGCACATTAATAAGTATGCAAACGGTCTGTTTTATAATTTTTCGTAATCCCATACTGTTATTTTGATTTAACGGTATTCAGATGACAATTGAAAAGTCAGTGTTAACGGCCGCCGGCCGTTATAATTTCATAACGGCCGGAAGCCGTTAAGAAATCACTTGTTCAAATATTTATTTCAAAACATCATTCTGCTTACAATAACAACATTGAAATCTTGGTCCACAGCGAGTTGGGAGAATAAACCTCTGATTTTCATTTCGCATAGGCTAATAATACATCTTCATTAACCACCTTTACATTCTTGCTTTTACGCCACATTTCAAAATTTTCATATTCTTTTTGATATCGCTCTTGAGTTATTTTCGGCAGTTAATCAACACTCGCTGCACTGCACATGATTCTCCCAATATTTCTAAAGGAATTTGATTTTGTTCCTCAATTTCATCAATTTCATCCATGGTCGTCGTTAAAGCGAACTTGAGAACACAAAAAACTGACGTTGTTTATAAAACTGTCAAACTGTTCCATGACAACAGAGTGCACGACGTTGGGATTTTTCTTTAGAATTGCGAGGTACGGGGTTTTTTCTTTCTTCGGAATCAAAATATAATCTTTCAACGGGATTACGAAAAATTTTTAACGACACACGGCCGATACGCAAATAACGGATTCGGTTAGTTATAATCCGAGGCGCAGCCGAGGATTACAATAGCCAACCTCATCCGTTATTTGCTACATATCGGCCTTGTAATCTTTGAAATATAATAAGATAATTAATACTTTAGCTCGTGTATTGGAGTACTTATGTAGTTCTTCATTTAATGAACTTTAAAACCTTTGACGTTTTAAAGTCGGCCAATTGGAGATAGGGGTGGTTAGTTGAATCGATGTAGGTTTTGTCCTTAAGTTATTGGGTAAATTGAGTTCTGATTCTTGTTATTTGCTCGACAAATTGAATCTGTACACACATATTGTACTTGTATGTTTTATATCAGTTCTATAATTTATAACTTAGTCAAATTTTTTCGAATATTTATAAAATTTCTTAGCATTTTTAGTCTTTTTCCATTTCCAAAATTTTGGTACAATTAATATTTAAATTGAGATTTTCATTATTTGTATATTTGATTAGTGTTGTGGTTCGTGTTTTTACTTATTTGTGTGCTATAAACTACCTGATATTTTTCCAAATTTTTTGAGAAAATTGAAATTTAATGTTTTTGGTGAAATATTTTTTTACTGTATCATTTTCTGATAATTTCATTGTTTTTATGTATAATAGTAATATCAAGTGAATTTAATGTATTATCTCTTTCTTTTTATATTATATATATTGTTAATTAGATCTTAAGAAGTAATAATTAAGAAACCATCAACATATATTTTGAATTTCAATGTAATTTCATGGTAATTATTCAACACACTTTATTCCATAAATTCTAATTCATAAAAATAATGAGTATAAAATGTGTGTTGAAAAGTTTCATCCACATCAGCTTTGGGAATAGTTGTTTGATTTTTTACTGGCTCAATTGAATTCGGAATATTAGTGTAAAGAGGAGCAACATCTAAGGAAACAAATTTGTTGATTTCAGAAAATTATTAAGTTTTCCATTGGTCAATAGATCAAGAGGCTTTATGATGTATGTAATATTGATTTCGATTTATTATATTTTTCAATATTGAAGCAAGTAATTCAGAAGGATTATTAAGTGGTAATAAGAGATCTAAATCCTAATGGTATATTATCTTTTTGTATTTTTGAAAGAACATAATTTATGGATAGTGAGTAGGCTACTATTAATCACATACATAAAAATAAGTATTTTTCTAGAATTGGTGTAGGTGATATTGAACATAGTCGAAATTAGGAGTAATGTCTTTTTAAAGATAATTCCATAAATCAGATATTCAAGAACGCCTTTCAAACATTATATGGGTAATGATTTATGTGGTTTCCCTCATCATTAAATATTAAAATACCAAACTTCTTATATTGGACTCAATAAATAGCACGTAATCAACGACTGTAGACAACATAACTCCGCAGAAAATGTAATGAAACATATAAACCGATCTTACAACAGCTTCCTAGAAAGTCAAGAAAACTTCATAGAGTTTTCAAACTTGAATAGTCTGCTATTGCTGATAAAACTTGAATAATAGAATATATAGCACATAGAGAAACAATTATATATATATATATATATATATATATATATATATATATATATAAATATATATATATATATATATATATATATATATATATATATATATATATATATATATATATATGTATATTTATATATTTGAATTGGTATTATCCCTATGTGAGTTCATATTTAATAAAATACAAATGAAAAAAATACAACTCTCACAACTCCAACTGGAGTTGTAAGAGTTGTGTTATATTAGTTATCTATCTTTCTATCTATCTACCTATCTAATTATGCATCTATCATTCTATCTACCTATCTATCTACATATCTGTCAATCTATCTGACCCGGCAAGCTGTCATATAAATTATTTTTATCTATCTATCTTTCTATCCATTCATCTATCTGCCGATGTATCTTTCTAGCTATCTATCTACCTATCTAGATAAATATCTATCTATCTATCTAGATAAATATCTATCTTTCTATATATCTATCTATTTAACAATCTATCATTATATCTATCTATCAATCTATCTGACCCGGCAAACGTTGTTTGAATTATTAATATGGCTATAAAAAAATATGGGTTGTTGATAGGGAGAATTTAGAGTTGTATGTATTTTTTAATGCAACATCATAAAAAAATTTAAAAAAAAAAATGTTGTCCAAAAAATTCATAAAAACGTTTGGGGTGGACCACCCTAATGAATATATGAAAAATATATTACGACCTATTCTCAGACTGACTATTGTTATTTTAGTCACCTTGTAACCCTATTGTGGATCTGTGAATAAAATTTTAAAAGATGAAAATCACGATGGAATTATTATTCTAAGTCATGACAAAATAAAAATAAAAATCTTGCCAAAAAAATTAAAGTTTATAGTCAACAAATGAAAATAGGGGTTGATCGTACAGGAGTTGAAATTTATGTATTTTTGAATGCTGTATCATAAAAAAAATAGAACAGAAAATTTTGTCTGTAAAAAAAAGTATGCGCAAAAAATTTCATGAATAACGAATTTTAACGTTTAACGAATAATAGGGTTGATCGTAGAGGGGTGAAAATTTAGGATTATATGTATTTTTGAATGCTGTATCATAAAAAAATAGAACAGAAAATGTTGTCTAAAAAATGAAAAATTTAAATTAAGGGGTGGACCATCCTCAATATTTAGGGGGATGAAAAAAGATGTTGGCTGATTCTCAGACCTACCCGATATGCACACAAAATTTCATGAGAATCGGTCGAGCCATTTCGGAGGAGTTTAACTTCTAACACTGTGATACGAGAATTTTATATATTGGATATATTTATATATTATATATATATATATATATATATATATATATATATATATATATATATATATATATATATATACAACATATAACATACCTTTATTCAGCCATTTTCAAAATATAAATCATTTTTCGAAACATTTGGCAACAAACATTTCCGAATCAAGAATAAAGTTTTTCAAAACTATCACAGCTAGAGCGCTGACTTTTTTGTAAGGGAATCACATTAGGTTAGTTTAACATAATAAATCATGAAAATCAAGGTATCTCATACAGGTGTAAACAAAATAATGTTCTTTTGATAGAACTTAAAATTGAAATATATTCTATAGTAGCATTCAAAAGAAGAACAAATTCTCCAATTAAAAGTATAATATGATATGACACCTTATCTATAGCGATTTTGAAATTATTATCAAAAAACTAAAAAACCAAAAAACTAAACAACTTCGAAATTTGGCACATGCCAGGCATTTAAAAAAAAAACGGCTACAACCAAAAACTGAAATAATGCGACAATTACTTCAAACGTGATGACTTATTTTAACAGGCTATGGTGATGCCATCAAAAACATGTTGAACAATCTAGTTTCTATGTAGACATAAATATAATATTCAAGTACTTCATTGGAGTTCGAGAATGGAATTACCATTATATAATAAAAATGCATTAAAACCACATTATTATTTCTAGAAAATAATACAATAAAGACATTTTTCACCAAAAACACTAAATTTGAATTCTTTCAAAAAGATTGAAATGAATGCAATTTATAGCAAATTTAAAGGAAAGATCAAAAGCACACAAATGAGCAATAAGGCAACCTACAGCACTAATCAAACATACAAATAATTGCACCAAAATTTTGAAAATGGAAAAAGATTAAAAATGCTGAGAAATTTTAGAAATGTTACATATTCCAAAAAATTGAACTAAGTTATAAATTATAGAATTGATATGAAACATACAGGTAAAATATGTTTATACAGATTCAATTTGTCTAGCAAACAGCAAGAATCAGAACTCAATTTACGCAATAACTCAAGGACAAACAACCTACATCGACTCAACTAACACCCCTATCTCCAATCGGTCGACTTTAAATAAGTCAAAAGTGTCATGTGTCATATGTTCTATAAAAAAGTTCGAAAATGTTACACGGAATACAAAATTGATAAAATGTACGTGTTGTGTCATTTAAAATTACATAGTTAGCATAAGTTACCCGTAGATCTGGCAACGTTACAATATTTGAATAAACAGAAATAAAAATACTTTTTCTCAATTTTTACACAATGTATTTGAAATATAGGTATAACCAATTTTTTGTTATAAAGAATCTGAGGTTTATAGAATTGAATGTGGTCAATGCCCAACGGCGTTCGTTGGACAAACCGGGCGAAATTTTGAATCTCGTTTTAAAGAACATATTTCTTTCTATAGTAAATCTGTGATATCTGAACATATCAAAACTACAAGGCATTAAATCACAATAGAATATCTTAATATTCTACATATTTGCAATGAAGGAACCACAATGAATCTGTTGGAAAGTTTGGAAATTAATAATCTTAGAAAAAACTCAGAATTCCAAACTGTAAATAACCAATTGACCTCAAATCCTCTCCACTCCTAAATTTTTAAGGGTTAGATATAAATAGTTTGTCAATGATGTGATAGTCGAAACCGGTAGTACTTATATTTTAAATACATTGTGTTCAAATTGACGATAACTAATTTTATTTCTGTTTATTTGAAATGAATTTCCATAATATTTTTAGAGTGTAGATCAAAAACTCCTATAAGCATATCCCGAATATCAAGTCGCTAACTCTTTTCGTTCTTTAGATACTTCTATGTGTGTATATATATATATATATATATATATATATATATATATATATATATATATATATATATATATATATATATATATATATATATATATATTTATATATATATATATATAATATATATATATATATATATATATATATATATATATATATATATATATATATATATATATATATATATATAAGTAAGACTAGGACATTCATTTGAAACTAATTAAACAAACCTCCTAGCGGAGCTGGTTATAAGAGTTGACGAAAGCATCGAAATATCTACATCTACCTTAGACTGTACTTGTTAGAAATGTTAATTTGTTTATCACAATCGATGGAAATTGATAGACAGACTGTTTCGCCCTTATTGGATCTCATCAGTATCATCCATCCATCGAAAGTGATAACCAAACCAACATTTCAAGCGGTCTTATATTTTGATTCTAGCAACGCAATGGCATATAAATATGACACAGCGCCACCAGTCGGAAACAATTGAACCACATCTTTCAGATAGACGACACATTTCGGCAACGAGAACTCGTACGTCCGGACACCCGAAGGTGGCTACTATATCCGCTAGGGTAAAGTTGACATATCAAATCGATGTGATTCAACATTTACAAACCGCAAGTAACAATCGTTCCGAATTCTAACGCAATCGCAAATGAATGTGAGTAAGAATTCGTCGACGAATTCTTACTCATATATACCTATATATATATATATATATATATATATATATATATATATATATATATATATATATATATATATGAATAAATATATATATATATATATATATATATATATATATATATATATATATATATATTATTATATATATATATATCTATAAATATTTATATATATATATTATTATATATATATATATATATATTTATATTTATTTTTATATATATATATATATATATATATATATATATATATATATATATATATATATATATTTCAACTGGCTATATTTCCACGCATTCTTCAAGAGAAATTATTTCTCATTATAGGAACAAGTAATTAGAGCATTCATTTAATGTAGACAGCTTCAATAATCTCCAATTACTAACCATCTCATCTTTCAAATCTTGGGAATATATTAGTGGGAGAGCATGTTCTACTAATTATCAGCAAAGCTCACCTACTTAGGACTTTACTTTTTCTCTCATTTAAATCAGATATATAAGCGACAACTTCTATCCACTGAAGATCTTTTAATGACATTTATACAGAAAGGATGTCATCGAAATACATCTTGATATTGTCAATTTTCGCGAACGCGGCGCGTTCGGACGATTACGTTGAAGAACTCAGACAGCGCTGTAACTCAACGACAAGATCTTATAGTTGTACGAAACATAAGCTTTTCGATTTTCTGGACCGTTACGGTATGGTGCCGGATAACGCACCAAGAACATTGGGCGGTTTTGTGAGGTTTGTGAAAATGGTTACACCAAAAATGGATGCGGGCATGTTTGAAGAATCGGGGTATACCGTGGACGATACTGAAACCATGAAAATCGTCAAATTCGCCCAGAGAAAAGCCGATCAGTTTTTGAGTGGTCAAGGCTTAGCCTTTTTATTACCCGAAGATGCTGCAATATTGGATGTGGATACAAATACGTTAGGTGAGTGTGAATTAGTGAAGTAATCACAATGTTGTGAAATTAGTTCGAAAAGAGCTTATATCGAAATATATACATCTTTAATTACATTCAATATAAATGAGGGATAAAGGTGATTTAAATAGCTGATATGTCGCGGGTTCAGTATATTCTTTAGTAGGTGAACTACGCATGAAAGAAATAAAATATGACAAAATCTAACACCGATAGAAAAAGGTAAAGTGGAGAGATAAGCATTGACGTACATGAAACGTTAAGTAATTATTTTCATATTATAGGTGGGTCGCTTTTGGAAAAATGAACGTTCATTGGAAAATATGAATTATATTTTAGTATAGGGAGTATACTCTTTTCACTAAAAAATAGTTTCATCTTTAATAAGTTACAAGTTGAAATTTACTAGTGGATATACTTAGATATCTACTCTCTCAGAATCAGATATTTTTGAAATATTTTCGGATTGCACAAATTTTAAATGTAAAGACAAATTTCATACAAATGCAACAAGAATTTCTAGAAAATAGATACTTTCGTGGAATTGTTTCGATTCATTTCATATTTCAAAACAATTCAATCTGCAAATATTGTTTTTGAATATTTTAGCTATATAATTCCAGTCATTATGATTTCAGTTAGATTTGTAAGAAAATATAGCTTTAAAGAATTTATTATGTTTTTCTATTTCTAATATTCTGGTACCATTAAAATTTTAATTGTGATCTTCAAAACCATCCACTTAACAAACCGTCCCTATCTCTAAATCAGTGGTTCTCAACCTAGGCGAACCCATAGGGGTTCGCCAAGTATTGCTAGGGGGTTTCGCGGGAAGGAAAGAGAGCAATTGAGTATTTTATTTTATTTTCATTTTTTTATTTTATTGTACAAAGGAATACAAACAAGCAACGCCCAGAAACAGTATTCACTCAAGAAAAATAACATATTGTGGAACTAATACATAAAAATAATGAACAACTTCCAATATAAAGGATACACAATAATACTAAACAATCTTAAACCTAAAAAAAAGCTAAGGGTGTCCAAAATCAACAAGCATTAAACTCAACAAAACGCTTCAGCACAGTTACAGAAATCTTTCCTTCAACAAGCGCTTGAGGGTATTTAAGGATGTATTGAACATATCTATCTCAGCAAAAGACTCATTATAACCATTCAAAATTCTGCAGATGGCAGAATTACGTGCACTATTAGTCCTTCGGAACGGAACGTAAAACAGATCATTTTCTCGAAGCCTCAACTCAGAAACTCTAAAAGGTATATTTTGCAAAATATCTGGAACTATTAGCCCGCTATTCAATATTTTATGAAGACAAATTATATTTGTTACTTTCCTACGATCTTCCAATAGGCGTAACGAATGATTTTGAAATACTCTTCCTTAATGTGGATACACATTTACTATTCACGAAAAAACCTTCATTTCGGTAATAAACTCAAGTTTAACGAAGTTTAAAGCCATTTTTCTAATATTATTTCAATAGCGCGCGAAAACAGCTCGCATTTGTCATGGCGTCGGTCTGACGTCACGCTTAGGTAAACATATCATTGTGTCTATGCGTAGCGAAGAAAGTGAACAAAACATCAAATTCATTCGTGTGATAAAAATGAATTCAAAAAATTATGAGTGGTGTGCAGTACCGCAGTGTAAAAACACATCAATAAGAACTCTCAGCAAAGTATTTGTACATGTTCCAAACAAGAAAATAATAAGAAATAAGTGATTAAAGCTCGCACGCCGAAACCCGAACGACATATATATATATATATATATATATATATATATATATATATATATATATATATATATATATATATATATATATATATAAAGAGGAGATTTATCGTGGGGAAATAGTATATAAAACAAATGCAAAATTATCGGTCTAGCCCGCATATGTCGAAGCAGCCGTTGACACGTGTTTCGGACTCATTGGTTCTCATCAGAACGGCGTAGCCAAGTATGCCTCCGTGGTCATAGTTTGACCAAATCTCCTAAACCGGAGAGTTCGAACAATGTACCACAAATGTGTGATTGTCTTCCGAAGCAAAGGATTCTACTTGTTGTTGCTGTTTTCATTTCCAGGTTTTCCATCGCATACTTGGCTACGCCGTTCTGATGAGGACCAATGAGTCCGAAACACGTGTCAACGGCCTCTTCGACATATGCGGGCTAGACCAATAATTTTGCTTTTGTTTTATATATATATATATATATATATATATATATATATGTATATATATATGTATATAATATATATATATATATATATATATGTATATATATATATATATATATATATATATATATATATATATATATATATATATATATATATATGTATATATATATATATATATATATATATATGTATATATAATATATATATATATATATATATATATATATATATATATATATATATATGTATATAAATATATATATATATATATATATATATATATATGTATATATATATATATATATATATATATATATATATATATATATATTTGCTCTGGGCAAATCTTGCACTTTACTGTACAAATGTTTCCTTCCCGTCTCAGTTACGCATAACTGATTGCTTGAAGACCTAAAATAATTGAAATAAATTAGAACAAATACACACATTGACTTGGTGATTCATCAGATTTTAGGTGTTTTCTATGAGGAAAAATACTACTAGTACCAGTAGGTGCTTATTAGTTACAGAAATGTAGTTGTTTTATCGGGTCTTAAAATGTTATAAACTCTAAAATAGCAACTTACAAGCTGTGAGGGAGCTAACCTCAAAAATAAACAATGACAAGTTCATTATAAAAATAACCTATGAAAGTAAAATAAACTCGCATGAGTTCGAAACGGGTTTGATTATATCTAAATTGTATGTATCTAGGGTAAAGATAATTACAATTTACTCACAAGGAAGTTCTTACGTTTCTAAACTCAGACGAGCAAAATTCTTCATTTGTTGGGAGGAAATCGCCCAACATTAATACATCAATCCTGGGTAAATTTGAGCTATTTGCCTTAACAAAGCTTGGTTGCATTATTATAGTAGTGTGGAGTCGATAAACCACACGTAAAATAATAAAAAATCAATCCAAATGCGTAATCAGTAGTATTCACAGCAACAAAACACAATGATTGAGGATTATTGACAGCGGAGTTTACCTAAGCGTGACGTCAGGTGCTGTGATTGGTGTTTCAGTCAGAATGGCGGATTGCAGTATTTTAATGTTTTATTTTATTGAAAATTTTAATAATCTGAATTTTTTAAATGAAACTAAAGCATTGTTTTAAATTCTTTTCAATATGAATTTTCCCCTAAAAGCATTAAATCGACAATTTTTTGATACTGTCGTCATGCCTATTTAATTAATTTAAAATAATGACGAACATCTGTATAATCGTGCTTACTAACAAGGAAATGATTCTTATAGCATAGATAGCGAACAAATTTCAATAATGTTTCATACTAGTTAAAATCTGATATGAACCAAATTTCAATGCGACGTTTCGTTCCTTTGGTTCCATCATCAGCTTTATTTTTTTAAATATGGGCCTCTAGATTTTTTCATCTATTTTAGTAGCCACTGTTGTAATAAATTCAGCTATTAATCACAATCGAATAAAAAAGCGTCAATTTCAGTATCGCCACCTCTGTTATTTACTGTACAGCTCTTACTCGAGGGTTTTTCTAATGAACCATGATTCCGTAAAGTCCTCTCAATGCGTTCAAAATATCTTTCGGATGGCTGATACTTCTCGGGGTACAATTCCCTATACATAGCTAGAGATCTAGTGGCATTTCTCAAACATTTCGCGTATACGAAAAGCAAATCAATTTTCTCGTCATTTGAAAAATTCATGGTTTTCACCTCACAAATTCACAGGGATCATATAATTATTTATCTACTCCAGTGAGTTAAGAAGCTTTCACCGCACGCATTTTGAGTGAGTTAAGAGCTTCTTAACTCACGCATTTTTATTACCGCACTCTTTCTTTAGATGACTACCAAAATAAAATAAAAAGTTTGTAAAACATTTATTTATCAATCCAGAAATGGCTCTCGATGCCTCTTCTTCAATATCAAAAGGAATACTTTCCGAATCGCTCATTTTAGATTACAATTGTTGAAACTTGACTTTAAAGTGACATCAATATTATTTAATATCAAATTGACATTGCCATGCATGGTATTTCAGGTACTTATTTGAATAAAGGTATTTAGGTAAAATTAATTATAATAAAAATGAATCGTATAAAAATAAGTATCCCGGTTAGGAGTAGATAAAATATTGTACAATACACGCGAGTTAACACCATTAAGACACTTGTGTGGTTACACAACTCGTGCTACGCAATATATATATATATATATATATATATATATATATATATATATATATATATATATATATATATATATATACATATATACATATATATATATATATATATATATATATATATATATATATATATATATATATATATATATATATAAATATATATATATATATATATATATATATATATACATATATATACATATATATATATACATAGATATACATATATACATATATACATATATATATATATACATATACATATATACATATATATATATATATATATATATATATATATGATATATATATATAATATATATATATGTATAAATATATATATATACATAGATACATATATACATATATACATATATATGTAGGGTGTCCCACCAGGAACTGCATCGATAGATATATGAAAAACTAAACATAGGAAATATCTGAAAATTTGGCTGTGTACTAATGTCGATGGGGGACATCCGGCTAAAAGATTTTCAAGGTTATGGCACTTCCGGTTATACCGGAAGTAGGTATCAGCTTGCTTATTTCAAATAGGACACCCTGTATATTATTACATTTTTGGATTCTTCACAAAATTCTAGATAGATTTTATATATAATGTCCTATACCTATCTTCAACTGTTTCGGAAATATTTGAATTTATTTGTCAAAAATTACGGATGCAGATCGAGTAATAATCATATTTTTCTTCAAAAAAAAACGGTATTACTGCTCAATAAAGATAAATTTCCTAATAGAGGTGGTTCTGTTTTAGCGTAAGATGAATAGTATTTTGACATTTAATATACAGGGTGCTCAGGAAAGTATTACGAAAATGGATGTTGAAAAACTACAAAAAGTCCATTTTTTCAAATGAATACCTACAACTTTTATTATTTTATTCGATTCAGTATCAAAAATAAGGGCTACTTTGTATAATGCTTATAGTTTTCGAAATATTTGCAAATTAATGGTTTTTGGTTAAAAAAAAATGATTTCCTGAAATTTTGTAATAGTAGGCGTGTGATGCCATATTTGTTCTCGGCCAGGTTACCATGGAAACAAATTCCAAAGAGATGTCATTATTCGAAAAATTATTATATATAACACAATCATGCCAAGTCGTTTGAATTATACAAACGAAGATTACCTGAATTTGTTTATTATTTATGGAGAGTGTAATAATGTGATAACAAGAACATGTGATATTTTTGCTGCTCGGTATCCGCAAAAAACCAAGCCATCACCAAATAGGTACCGTTAAAAATATAATACAAAATTTTATTAATGTTGGATCTGTCAAAAGCAATACGCAGAAAATTAAACCATACATTTTTGTAATACTTTCCTGAGCACCCTGTATATTAAATTTCAAAATACTATTCATCTTACGCTTGAACAGAACCACCGCTACTAGGGAATTTATCTTTATTGGGCAGTAATACCGTTTTTTTCTGAAGAAAAATATGATTATTACTCGATCTGCATACGTAATTTTTGACAAATAAATTCAAATATTTCCGAAACAGTTGAAGATAGGTATAGGACATTATATATAAAATCTATCTAGAATTTTGTGAAGAATCCAAAAATGTAATAATATACAGGGTGTCCCATTTGAAATAAGCAAGCTGATACCTACTTTCGGTAAAACCGGAAGTGCCATCACCTTGAAAATATTTTAGCCGGATGTCCCCCATCGACATCAGTACACAGCCAAATTCAGATATTTCCTATGTTTAGTTTTTCATATATCCATCGATGCAGTTCCTGGTGGAACACCGTGTATATACATATATATATATATATATATATATATATATATATATATTATATATATATATATATATATATATATATGTATAAATATATATATATATATATATATATATATATATATATATATATGTATATATATATATATATATATATATATATATATATATAGCGGCTCCCCTATGAACGAATGAGCTGAAATTTGGTTCTAGGTATGCTTTCAAAACTTTAAAAAATTGGATTGAGACGTAATTTTGGTATATCCAAACTTTGTGGACGGGAATAGCAGAAAATTTTCTAACTAGTGGCGAAAGATATGGAAAATGATTATATATACCATATTTGAAATTCAGCAATCTTGGTTTTTTAAAGGTTATATATAGCTAAAAAAAAATTGAAGGATTTTTGCACTCCCTACCCTTCCCATAATGAGTTAGAGGGTTGAAAATATCACGTATATTGGGTTGATGTAAATATACGTGCAAATTTTAAGAAGGAATTTCTTGTTGTCTCGTGGTTTTTGAAAATATACTCACCTCCACAGCTTCTGCAGATTGAGTTCGAGAGTAGAAATTTGGTACGTCCGTTGTAGGTTTCAACTTTTTTCCTCAACCGCAATTCTCTTCGCAAAAATTATTTCGTTCGAATCTTATCTCGACTTGTCTCTATCAATATTAGACGCATTTGCAATTTTTTTCACAATAAAATTTGCTATTGAATGGTATTTTTTTATAACTATAATTTATTCAATTCCAATTACAACACGATGCGATGCACTTTGCGAAAAATACAAACTTAGTGTCAGAGTTCTATTCCTGAGTATTTTTTTGTGTTTCACTAATTCTAAGGAATCAAAAATAATTATTCAAAATTATATACATATCTAGGTACTTACTTGAAATAATCAATACAATCATTTGAAAGAATAAATTCTATTTGATTAATTAGAGCACATATTCAAATAAAAAATGTTCCGGAGAATTTATTCAAGTTGCGATTTTTCTCGAAATTTCATATAAATCTAATGTGCAGGTACTAAGGTTTGTAGAGTGCGTTGAGTATTGTTTTTCTCCGTCAGTTATTTTCTCAAGTTATCGCGTATAGTTGTGGTATGTGCTGATTAACAATTGTGGGTGAGAGTTCAAACTATTCTTTTATTATATTAATTGCCTTATTCATATTTATTATTGTAAATGCACTATTTTGTTATCGTACCTACTACTGAAGTGGAAAACTTTTCATATAGATACATTCATCAATGGATTATGAGTTGGTACGAATGTACAAATAAACTGACTTTTATATACACTGTTCAAATATACACTCCATAGATATTTGCTTCTTTACCATAATTAATGTAGGAATAATATTATAAATAGAGCTTTAATAATATTAGTATTCGATCGCGATTTGTAGAAAAATATATCTATTAATTACACAAAATTTTTTATTTCATTAATTCATTCTGGTACAGTGGCGTAGATAGGGGGGGATCAAGGGGATCAAGCCCCCCCATGAGCTTTCGAAAATTATGATAGAATTGAATAAAAGTCTTCGTTTAAACGTATTTAAGTATTCATGAAATTTACTAAGCACTAGCACCTCTTTTGATATTATGTATGTGCAATTATATAAAAATCATCTAGATATATCTTTGTGACGGCTGTGCAATTGAGTATTGTATAATTTTCGAACAATCAGAAGCCACGAAATGGACGCTCGCTATAATTATGGACAGATTGAGCACATATGAAGTGAATTTCTACTCATAATTTTAACATAATAATGAACCTAGAAACTGAATGGTTTTTCTAATTTTGGGTAAAGTAATTAGTAGTATTCAATGTTTATTTAGTAAGTTCAATCGGTCACTATGAGCAAAAAACGTGTTTAAAAAAGTTCAAATGGCTCTAATGGAAAATTTTTATTTCGAAAGGAAGAAGTTAACCAAAATCTCCTCGCATTTCTTCTCTTTCTAAATTGTACCTATACTGTACTTACTATTAAACAAGACTGCTCAAGCTAATGTATAGTATTATGTCTAAAGTACGAGCAGTTTCGTTCAATAGTATAGGTAGTATAAAATTTAGAAAGGGAAGAAGTACGAAGAGGCTTTGGTTGAATTTTTCCTTCGTAAATAAAATTTTCCATTTCACTTACGTTTTTCGGTCCTAGTGACGGATTAAATTCCTGTTTACATTCGAGGAGCGTGACTTTTGCTCATAGAAGATTTTCAATCAATATTTATTATTTCGAATATTTTTTGAGGTAGAGTAGGTATCAAAATATATTTAACTTTTGGCTTTGATTGTCAATTTAATTACTCCATAGATAATATTTAGAAGTTAATAAAAAATGTCGAGTTAGTGAAAATTTTCTTGTGATGGCGTTAAATCTATTTCTGGACTTATATATCATGGAGAAAGACCTACTAATCATGAGAATATAGTCTAGTCAACAAGTGCTTCTTTTGTTGAACTTTTTTCATGAGTCTCGAAAGAATATTATGAACAAGTTGTCATTCGATTCGGAAGAGCATGTAGATATTTTTTGAAAAAGTTAAGTTCCGTTCGCGAAAATTGTAAAAGTTATAATCAATTTACTGAAAGAAAAAATTATCTCAAAAACTAATAGATATTTTTTATATCTTAATGAAGATACAAGAAGAGGAGGATCGAAAGTCTGTAACGCCCATTTGTGACACTATAACAATAAACATTATTTAACTATATTGAATATTGAATTAAGGAATGAAAAATTTCAGTTTCTTAATGAATAGGTGAATGAACAATAATCCAGCGACAAAACATTTTCATCGCAATTTTCCAATTAGTTATGCAATATTTTTTTGCTGCTTGAACAAGAACATTGCAAGTGTGATAACTGTTAAACTATAGATCTGATATTTTTTTCCTTTCTTGGAGCTAGTATCGAAAGACTGCAGATTAGATCCCCGTTAAAAAAAATTTTAAAATTCAATTTTTTAGTTGATTCTCTTGAACATTGAAAAAAACCATTTCCATGTAGCTTCCGATAATAAAAAACGGATCATTAAAATTATAAAGAAAATTTCATTTTGATGTTGCAAAACTACGTAAATTGTTAATAAACAACTGAAAAATTGAAATTTTTCAATTTTTTCAACGAGGATTTACTCTGAATCCTTATAGTAATAGCTCCAAGAATGAAAAAAAAATCTCGGATCTATAGTGAATAGTTATCATACTTACAATTTTCATGCCAAAAAATTGTCAATAAACTATTGCATAACTAATTGAAAAATCGCTATTATCGCCGGAATATTGCTCATTCAACGATTTAGTAACTGTCTGAATTTTTTCATTCCTTAATTTTCATATTTAATATGGTTAAATAATGTTTACTGTTGAAGTAGCCTTAGTGGGCGTGACTTGCCCAAACCAATTAACCCGTTTTCCGCCGTATTTTTACCTATCTGAGAAAATTGTAAATATTGATCCCACAAATCCGGAAGTCGAGTCTTTCTTCTGGGAAATTTCCTCCTTTTTTCGAATCTTTCTCCAGATTTCAAAAATCTCAATCAATTTTTGAAATATTGGAAAAAAACCAAACCCCCTTTTTTTCAGTATATTGTTTATAACTTTCACAATTTTCTCGAGCGAATTTTAATTTTTCTCAAAAAACATCTACATGCCATCCCGAATCGAGTGACACCTTGCTCTTATTTTTTTCGAGACTGCTGAAAAAAGTTGAACAAAAAAGCACTCGTTGACTAGACTAAATATATTAGAAAGATTTTCGGTATTTTTCAAGCATGAATTATACGAAATAGACTAAGCAGCTGATAAATTCATCAAAACTGATAAGCTTCATCAAAAATTTCTTACTGCCACACCTGCTGTTCTCGTTAGTTGAAAGTGCGGAAGAAATATTTAATACGCAGAGGCGATGATAAGCCTAAAAATTCAATAAGAGAGCTGGATGATTACCTAGAAATTTTTTTTTTGGATATCATGTTGCTCAGAATATTAGCTACGCCGCCGGTATCGAAGTTTGAAGCGAATAAAAACGATTCAAAGGAGCACGATAAAAGAAATGGATTTGCAATGACCCTTCTAGATGTATATAGACCCTATATAATGAAAAAATATTTCATTGCAAATAAAAAACTCATGTGTGTCCAATTTTTTGATATTGAAAGGTTTGGCTGCTCTGGCAATTTATCGTGATATTGGAATCACAGCTGACGAAGTCATAAATGGATTCTCAGAAAACGCCAAAAACTACATTTTCTGCTCTTATTTTCCCAAGAATATTTTCAATGATATAAATCCAATTAAATAAAATTCTGCTTATTTTGCACTACCTGCATGAAAGATTATTTTTATCAATAAAAATAGAACTTTAGAAGAAAAACTGCTGAAATTTTGTCATTTCCTCCCCCCATCGCAAAAAGCTATCTACGCTACTGTTCTGGTAAGTTCAAGTTTGCATCCTTATCATTTTTAGTTTTTATTAAACTGAAATCTATGAATTGAATGTTTTTAGTGTAATTTACTTGCAATCGATAGGATTATGATAGGATTATTTATTCGAAATCAGATATTTTATCAAGAAAATAAATTTTTTGACAAAGTGCAACTTTTTCTTCCAAGTTATTCTAGCAATATAAAAGTTCCGAAAATTCTTATTGCTCCATAACTTCTTGAAAAAGTATGAGTACCTACCTACTGAGATATTTTGCTGATATGAGCACAATTTCACTTGCTGAATACTTAGATTTCGAAGTAAAGGAGAATAGAATAAAAGTATATTAGTTATATTTAACAAATGATTAGAATTAAATTTGATAATTATATTGACCTTGATAGAATAATTATTTACAATGAATCTGATATTACTAATAGAGGTCATATATATGTCTGATAAAATTGCAAGAAAATGCTAAGAGTATTTTTGATTAGTACTATAAGAACCGCTGAATAAATATTCAGTGATGTGCTTTCATCTTTGTTGTGAGTTATATAACCTTAAATCGAAGAATTTGTCTAAAAATTCATTTATAAAAATACAAACAAAAACCAATATTTTGTCAGATATTGTCTCTTACTATATATTACACCGAGTCACCGAAAATATTGTAAAATGGATTTTCCAATTTTAAATATGAAACAAATTGCTTGATAATTATTTTTTTATCCTCAATATTTTGTGTTATGCTACAAAAGAAGGAGAAACATAATTTTAGTTAGTCAGTCATATATTTTAAGGGTAGATTTCAAATAAACCAAAAAAGTTATATTTTGGTCCTGATCACAAACGTGGACTACTTTTCTTGCATCGAATCTTCGATAGAAGTTGAGAAATGACGAACTTGTATCGGATATTAAATATTAATCAGGCCTATTAGTGAAAAGTGTCCGAAAATAAAACAGATATTTCACAAGTTGAAAAAACTAATTATTTTCTATATTGCAAGTATAAATATTATATTCGAAAATCGGAATACTATAATAGCTCATTTACAAAAAGTGGAGTAGATATAATTCAATGTCATCTATTCCCTAAATATTTATACCTACATTAAAGTTAACAACTCACAAAATATTTCCTTCCCTACGGAAAATTGTTTTAGTCCGATATATTTTAAAAAGGCACAAAACCAACCTCGAATATATTAATCTACTATTTCAATATCTGATTGAACTAAGAGAAGGCTTTTAACATAAAAATTAAGAAATATCCAGAAAGTAGATATTTAATAAGAGATCATAAGACAAGATTATCGAAGTTGGCTCTTAAAATGAAGTCACATATATCACATAATGATTCCGATACATGATATTAATCAATAAACATATTTTCGTAATCCCATACTGTTATTTTGATTTAACGGTATTCAGATGACAATTGAAAAGTCAGTGTTAACGGCCGCCGGCCGTTATAATTTTATAACGGCCGGCGGCCGTTAAGAAATCACGTGTTCAAATATTTATTTCAAGACATCATTCTGGTTACAATAACAATTATAATAAAACTAACTATTTATTTATTTGAACAGTAATTCGACAATTGCTATTATTTGAAATGTCTATCTTATTGATTAGAGATTTACCATCTATATCAACAGTTTTTGAACTTGTTGTCGGTGAAGCCTCATTATTATGAAAAAGTTGTTCCGTTATCTTCATTCTCTTCGAAACTGAATTTTCAATATACGACTCCGCCACCGCAGAGGACTCCCAACCTCCAAGTTCTTTTACCGATAGTAGATCGCCATCATTTTCTACAAGCATGGTAGCCGAGGATCTGCGAAACGAGTGCCCTGTGTAGAGCTGAGGGTTTTCTAATTTTAAGAATGCTGCAATTTTCTTTGGAACGCCTCCAATAGTATGAATGCCCACTACTTGTTTTACACATTTACCATTCCTGTAACCAATGAAAAATCGCCGATTTTTCAGATTCGAAGGTCGCAAATCTACGTATTTTTGGTATAAACCATAGGCATCAAAAGAAAGTCCTTCTTTGGGAATGACAAATACTCTATTCTTTTTGTTTTTAGTCATCCTCAATGTAACCAAAACGTTGGTACTGGTGCTTTCAAAATCATCCACACTCAGCTTCACAAGTTTTTCACGTCTACAGGCATCAAAAATTCCACACATTAATACAACCTTTTCAAGCAACCATGTATGATCATTTGCCTCCAACAAAAACTTAATTACTTCTTCTTTAGACAAAATTTTTGATTTCTTTAGGTTGTATCCATCAGACTTTCGTCTCAAGAATAAAAATAATTTTCCAAATCTGAAAATACATTTCTGTTGGTAATACTCTAATATGGTGCAAGATTCAAAATAACTAACCTTGAAACGTCAATGTTGTCATAAACTCTCAAAGCAAGTTTCAACATTGAAATCTTCCTCCACAGCGAGTTGGGAGAATAAACCTTCGATTTTCCTTTCGCACAGGCTGATAAAACATCCTCATTAACCACCTTTACATTCTAGCTATTACGCCAATTTTCAAAATTTTCATATTCTTTTTTATACCGCTGTTGAGTTATTGCCGGCAGTAAATCAACACTCGCTGCACATGATTCTTCCAATATTTCAAAAGGAATTTCATTTTGTTCCTCAATTTCATCCAAAGTCGTCGTTACAGCGAACTTGCGAACACAAAAAACTGACGTTGTTTATAAAATTGCCAAACAGTTCCATGACAACAGAGTGGACGACGTTGGGATTTTTTTTCAGAATTACGAGGTACGGGGTTTGTTTTTTCTTCGGAATCAAAATGTAATCTTCCAACGGGATTATGAAAAGTCTTTAACGACACACGGCCGATACGCAAATAACGGATTCGGTTAGTTATAATCCTCGGCTCCGCCTCGGATTACAATATCCAACCTCATCCGTTATTTGCTACATATCGGCCTTGTTACGTTAATAACTATTAAACAATGATTTAAAAAACAGTTTACACGTTTATTATACAAAATACAAATGGCGCACGTTTCGGTGAAATTTCACCTTCTTCAGATTCTGAGTGCTAAGTGATAACATTTCTACGATATATCCAATACAAGAATGAAATGAATAACATATTAGGTAGAAAGGGTAAATAATTAGTTAACTGAGATTAAATTCTCGCACATCACTTGGTGAAACATCATAAAGAATAAAGTATAAACTTTAAAATAAAACACACTTGTCTTATGTTTCACTATATAAAAATATTTAGATACCTACTGTATTTAGCAGTAACGAATAGTCGACATGTTTCGAGTTATGAACTCATTATCAAGACTGACTACAGCAGAGTATTACATCTTATTTTATAAAACAGACAAAAGCAAAGGTGATACCTGAAAATCAATTTGTTCGTTTACAAGGGGTAATTGACTATTATGGGCGGAACTTATTTCGAGAATTTAAAGAAGGTCAAGGCGTTTTCCTTTGTTACCTGAATGTAACAATTTGGTTTTGTTGAAATCCAGGAAGTGATTGAATTTTATACAATGTTCGGAG
>JARQZK010001497.1:110000-247500 GCA_030704885.1 Cynegetis impunctata | reverse complement strand
ACTTATATGACGTTTGAAGAAAAATAATTTTATACCGAAAATTTGTTATAAATATATTATCTTCAGGGAACTCGTAAATGAGATTGGAATTTATAGTCTTAGACAGTGGCGGATTTACCAGCAGGCTGAGTAGGCTAGAGCCTAGGGCGGCAAATTTTGTTGGAGTCTGAAGACGGAACATTAAATATATTTTGGTCAACACTACATATTCTGTACTTTACTATTTGTAGTTGGCTCGTTGACAAAAAGTCAGTTGTTTGAATAAATTGTTCTATAAAAGTTTCATTCTATTTTCCTACAAGAATTGAGTAAAGATCTGTCTTAAATACTTCAACAAATTTGGGGTCAAAATTTTTAATTTCTCGCTAAAAAAATTTTCAAATTCTGGGAAATCAAAAATCGAGTTTGCTTCAGATCTCGACGTTTTGATTTATTAGAAAGCCATTTTGACAATTTCTACGATCATATCTGTATAGCTATATGTATGTTTGTGAATACCTCAGACTACCGAACAGATCAATTTCAAAATTTACTCAGCTCTCTTCTTTACGGGAAGATATAGTTGTAGCTCTTCGAGCTAAAAAATCTGCTAATATTCCGAAGAATAGGCGAAGGAATTAAGCGTGTCAAAGCGGTATACAGAAGACATTGGAAAAAGACAACCGAAAAGAAAAAAAATATGATGAAACACCAGATGAAGAAATGACAATGACTGTAAGTGATACTTTCAGGGTTTAAATATTTCTTGTCCTCATTGATAGACTCGTACCCGAATTAGAAAATTAATGAAAACTTTTAATTTTCAACCAAAATGAGTGAATTGTCATCATCAACTCTTACTCAAAAAGCCATTTTCAAAGAAAAAATTTATCCTAATGATTTAGAGAGTGACTTAGTTTAAGAATGCATACATTTTCAATGCCACCTTTTCTTTAGAAAGAATTTTCGTAAAACCTGATTCTGGATCATTTAAAAGTCTATCTTCATTCCTGCGAAAAAAAATTTGCAAAACGTTTATCCAAACTTAGATAATAGCCGTTCGCATGGTTCTATATATATACCAGCGACAAATTGTTCCTGTGAAACGTGCTTAAAACGAGTGAAAAATTATCTAAGATCTACCTTAAGCCAAGAAAAGCAGAACGCCGTAGCCCTTTTGTGCAGAGTACAGAGTTGCGCGAAAAGGTATTGTAAATATTTCATAACATAACTAATTAAATTTTATCATCATCAACCGGACTGTTACCAGATAATTGAATATATTGTTTTCAAACTGTAAGCAAATGCAATAAAAATTATTAAATAACGTATACCTTACCTTGCCTTATTAGTAGTACTACTACATGATTGAGCTCTTATTATCTCAGAAATATGCCCAAAAAATATTTTTTGTGCAATCTTACCTAATTCGTTTAGTTGCAAAAATAATCTATCAACTGACACATGGATCCCCTTGTTCACAATCATACTAATTACAGGAAAAAGGTGGTGTAATTAGGACGATAGTTAGGGTTGCCAACTCTCGAAAGGACCAACCCGGGAGAATTTTAAGAAGTCAACAAGGGGGGGTTGTAAGAAATTGTCAATCAATTTTAAATTTATATTCACTTTGCTTACGAGCAGTATCTAATTATTCGACAGTTTTTCACCACAAAATCCTAATCATTAAAGATCGAAGTTTTGTTAGTGCGACGGTTGCGTATAATTTTAGAAAAACTGGAGAAATTATTGTAACCCAAGAGGTTGGGAGAATAGCCATTAGTACCGGAGTCTCCCGGGTAATCCGGGAGGGTTGGCAACCCTAACGATAGTGCACAAATCATAAAGTTATAATTTCAAAATTTGAATAGCCTACTAGCGGAAAATATCGAAATACGCCACTGTTCTTAGATAAAAACGTACAGTGAGTTCACTAGAAAATACTATACATAATATAACAAAGATAAATTACCTACCCATAACGTAACTGAAAGTAAGTGAAGAGAAGTTACTTGGCTATTGAAGTTCATCAAACAACTTCCGTTCAAGGAAATTTGATAAAAAGCTCCAAACCAGAAAGTCCGCTTCTGCACACCACATAATTATTAGGTAATATCAGAAATATGGCAAATCTCTCAAATTTAAGAACACAGGCGGCATTTTTGATTTTATTGAACTTGTATACTTATGTAGAGTTGATTTGCCAAATTTTGTTTCTTACTAAATATCTGGAGAGTAAAAACCTATGAGCATGAATCGGAATTTTCAAATTTTCGGCATCAACTTAAAATTATAAATAATATAGGTAGAGTTCCGGGGATCCGGACTTTTTTATTGGAAATTTTCTCATCTTTGAGGATCTTTTTTCAAAATTTCTTAAATATCAATAGTTTATGTGTTATTAACGAAAAACAAAATGCCATATTTTGTTCATCTTAATTTGTTAATAACAATTGCAATTGTTTATGTGATAATCAATCCTCGAAATACATTTTTCTAGACGTCATTCCGAATCGAATGAGCTATCGTTCATATTTTTAGGAGCTTTATCAAGAATTAACACGTTTTTGAACTTGTTGACTAGACTATAATATCGATTAAACGTATATATCTCTTCTATATTTTACTAAGTTGATGAAGTGAATGTTTCTTCTATGATTATATTTATTTTAGATAACAAAATTTTGTTATTACCTTTTGTGAAGAAAATTTCAATTTTGAAGTATCCTGAAGATATTATTCAAAATTAAATGACTATTATCTATGACCAACATGAGAAAAAAAGAAAAGAAAAATTTACAAAAAAAGTTATAATGAATGATTGGTCAATTTGTTAGAAAAGATTCAAACAAAACGTTAGTATTTAAAGTATTCTAACTTAAATAATTCCTCGTGAAAAAATATTATCAACTTGTAAATTTTAGAATAATTCATTTATAGATAAATATGTACTATTCAGTATTAATTAGAAATGATCAGTCGAAAGTTAGTTCTAAAGATGAATTAATTTATCAGAGCTAACTAGCTTAGATTTGGCTATATTTTACTGATGACCGACGTTCGGAAAAAGGGTAAAAGGTTAAACCTATAATTTGCTCTTCATCTATTATATACGAATATATTTTCAATCTGAAAAAAAATTGTTATAAGCTTAAGTAATCGATTAAGAGGTTTCATATATAATAACATACTTTTTCGCAAATAATATCGTTGTCCGCCGTACCAAAAATAATCTAGAAACAAAAAACCATTTCTTGAAAAGCAACTAAAACCATCAATAATCTATATAGGTAAATGTGATAAATTCTATATTGTTAATAGATTCTGGTCCAAGTCTAGACCAGACTTGGACCTTGACAAGAAATATCGTGAGTAAGCTGGCAAAAACACAAAGGGCCATGGAAAGGCAGATGCTCAAGGTGAAACTATCAGACCGAATTACAAAAGAAGACATAAGACAGAGAACAAAAATAATCGACGTGATAGAACACACAGCTTCACTGAAATGGAGATGGGCTGGCGATACTATGAGACAGACAGATACAGATGGAATAAAGAAATTCAACACTGGAGACCCTGGACGGCAAAAAGAGGACGAGGACGTCCACAAATGCGATGGTCTGATCTTGAAGAAAGTGGCTGGATTTGGATGGATGAGACTCACGGCAGATAGAAATAACTGGAGAAAAAAAGGGGAGGCCTATATCCAATATTGGATGGAAGAGGGCTAGAAAAGAAAAAAAGAAATAGATTCTGGAATAATGAACCAGATATACATTATAAAAATCGTTTAAATCATATTTTTAAATATTTTAAACGCAAAAGACTGAAAAGAGTCCAACTAAATCAGTTAGCTGATTAGCAGTTCGGAAATAAATATTTCCACCTCTGATGTGTTTTTGTACTTTAGATAGTAAGTTTGTTTATTGTCTCTCTTCAAGAAATTTATTGGTAGTTAACATCTACAAACGAAAAGTTCTTCGAAGCATGAGTCAAGCAAATATTTTTTTCAGTAAATCGTGATTCAAAATATTGAATAACTGTGCCTTCTTTATTCCGCGTCTCCACAACACATAATTATTAATATGAGAAATATGGCTCATATTTAAGAACACATGCAGCAGTTTCGATTTTATTGAACTTGTATACTTCGGTAAATTTGATTTGCCAAATTTTGTTTCTTAGTAAATACTTCGAGGGTAAAAACCTATGAGCAATCATAGGAAATATTGAGAACTGCATGAATCGGAATTTTCAACCAACTTGGTGAGCTCTGATCGAAACATAGGTTACTGTAAACTGTAATAAATTCAAGCCAGGATATGCATTATGGCTTGCACAAAGTTTTTCAGTAATTATTTCGACATTATCAGTAGGCAACAAGAAATGCTAATCAAGTCACGCATCAGCAAGTTATTTGATAAATTTTCAACTGTGATAAAGCAATTTTGAAGCAATATGGTTGAAAGTTTGTAAATAGGTAGTTTCGTATAATATCTTGGATGGGATTTATTTTGAATGGAATTAGTTGAGGGGTTGACCCCTTAGGGGGGAAATAAATCTTGTTTCCATGACAGAAGGCGCCATTCTGTAGCAATAGGGTTGAAAGTTTGTATCTAGGTAGTTTCGTATGATATCTCGAATGGGATTGGTTTTGGTTCGAATTGGTTGGGGGGTTGACTCTCTGGGGGAAGAAATAAATCTTGTTTACATGATAAAGACCTAATTTTGGAGCAATAGGATTGAAAGTTTGTAAATAGGTAGTTTCTTATGATATATTGAATGTAATTGGTTTTGGTACGAGTTGGTTGGGGGGTTGACCCCCGGAGGAGGAAATAAATCTTGTTCACGCGATAAAGGGTGCAATTTTGAAGCGACAGGGTTGGAAGTTTCGTATGATATCTTGGATGCAATTGGTAATGGGACGAATTGGTTGGGGGGTTGACCCCTCGGGAAGGAAGAAAGTATTGTTTACACTTTAGAGGGCAATTTTTTATTTTATTTGGAAAACCTTCTTTTCAATGCAGCTCGCTGCGATAGAGTTTCTTTTTAATGAAATATTTTTTTTTGGTTTGCTATTCAAGCTGGATTTTTCAAAATATAATTCTATTCGTTAGAATCGCATCTTAACATGATACATTTCGCCCGAAAAATATGACCTTAGTGTTGGAGCTCTACTGCTCACGCCTTTTTTTGAACTTTAGATAGTAAGTTTGTTTATTGTCTCTCTTCAAGAAATTTATTGGTAGTTAACATCTACAGAAAAAAACTTCTTCGAAGCATGAGTCATACAAATATTTTTTTCAGTAAATCGTTATTCAAAATATTGAATAACTTCATTGAGAAGTATATTATTATATAATTGAACCACCCTAACTCATTCATTTTTTCAGATGACGACGAGGGCAGGGCGAGAAGAAAAGGCAGTAAAAGGAAGGAAATGCTCATACCGTTGATAATGTTATTCAAGTTATTCAAAATCAAAGTTCTGGTATCTTTGGTTCTGCTGGCAGTACTTTTCATCAAGAAAACCATCCTTGTCACAGCAATGTTTCTACCTTCGGTTATTCAGTCCATCAAGAACCACTGTAAATTATCCTATCACGTAGTGCCACACCACGTAGAGGAGGAACACCATGAACACGAGGTCACTGGAACGGGATGGGGATATGCCGGGTATGACCATAATGAACATGATTGGGATAAGAATAGGATACAACGGATATCGCTGTACAAGCCGCACCGCTATAGTAGAGGGTAGAAGTAGTGAGATTGTAGACAGTTCAAACTATAGAATAGTAGCACCACATAATTGTACTTTAACAAACTTTTCGCTTAGGAGAAACAGACATAACGTGGATTGTAAGAATGCACCAAGTAGAACATTAATGTTAGATGAGTTCATGCAAAATGCATGTAATTACGACCCTGCTCTTCTAAAAATCAGTTGATCATCTTTATTGCAGTGAAGCAACCCTCAAGTCAAAATTAACCGACGATTGGTCCTGATTATCGATTGAGATTAACCGAACAAGTACAACGACTTATTATAAGGTTTGAAAGGAGAATAACCTTAGGAACATCCAAATTAGCATTGTTATTTTTATCAAATCATAGCCTACAAATAATTCGGACTAAATCAAGTAATAAAAAACACATAGTTTCATATATAATTATTACAGCAAGTTTTTTAAGAGTACATTCTCTCGTGAATATGGCTGCAATGAACATTATTTCAGTTTGATCTGACAGGAACATAAACCTCTCTAGCAGAGAGGTTTCATCGTAGCATATGAATTTCACTGGTTAAAAGTGGATATATTTACTACGACCATTTAATGTGCCGATCTCTTCATAAACCTTATTATTACTAGTGAAACCCAAAAGTGAATGCCAGTACATCCGTCAAAAAAAATCCATTTAAAATTCTCATTGTTTCGAATTTAGACCACACTATATTTAAATTTTTTATGACAGTTTAACCAAACTAAATCTCCTGATTAACTGTAAAAAAATTATGTTTCTATAATAAAATTAACAATATTGCAATATTGTTCAAGAAATTTGGTAATGAAAACTGTAACAAAAAACCAATGAGACAAAATTATTTATGTTTTCTCTCTCTTTTTAAAATTACTTCCATAAAGAGCGGGTAGGCTTCTCTTACGCCTCTTATGGTAAAACCTAACATCTTTCAATTTATTAATGTATATTAGCTCTTTGAAAATTACATATTATGTATTTAGATTGAGCTACATATTTCAAAATAAATTTGCCTTGAAGAACTCAACCAAACTGTGCAATAACGGATAACAAAGGATGAATGAATATTGGATATCGTAGAAAATGAACTACACTCTAAAATCAAAACACAAATTGACGGTTAAGTTGCTGTTGTATGTGTTGTATCATACATACCTATACATGCATCATCTGTTGCCAGTATACCCTAATATATGCGGCGTAAACTCCAACAATAATTTAAATAACATAATATATAATATAAAATATAAAAGAAATGTAAATGCAATTAATCACACATACATAGATACATACATTAAATAACACACAGCTACTCGTTAATTCAATAAATAATAATAAAATAAACCGCATTCACGTGTTTTTCAGATTCTTCTTCTTCGTTATTCATTGTCATTCAAATTAGTGTTTGGAGTTTATTGGAGTTTACTCCTTAAGAAACGATTTTCATATTCATTCCGCGGTATGAGAAGTAAAATCGAGCGTTAACTAAAAGTGATATGTTACGTTCCTTTGCGCAACGTACTATGTGCACCTTTCACTTCGAGATTATTAGTATACCGCGGCAAATATAAGGGTATACCGGCAACATTTGATGCATGTATATGTATTCATATTTAGTGATACTTGGTACAAAATTACAAAAGTATTGAGTGATTGAAGTTAGTAAAATATTGAAAGATATAAAATAATTAATATTATTAATCGAAATAACGAACAGCTGTCTATTATTTAATGTATGTATGTACGTATGGTATATTAATTGCAAATATCTTTTATATTATATAATATTATGTTATTAAAATTATTTTTCGAGTTTACAGCGCATATACTAGGGTAGAAAGGCAACGGTTGATGCATGTATAGGTATAGGTATATGATACATCACATACAACAGCAACCTAACCGTCAACTTGTGTTTGGATTTTAGAGTGAACTTTACATATTTATATGTAGTGATACTCTTATTTGTGCACAATAAATAAAATTATTGAGTGATTAAAGTTAATAAAATATCGAAAGATATAAAAAAATGACGCACAACTCTAGTAAATTTCAGTCGTGCGTCTGAGCTGACACACACAATTTTTTTTTATATCTTTCAATATTTTATTCACTTCAATCACATAATAACTTTGTTTATTGTGCAAAAATATGAGTATCGCTAGATATAAAATACCTATACATGCATCAACTGTTACTGGTATACCCTAATATAAGCAGCGGTATGCTAATAATCTCGAAGTGAGAGAAGCGCATAGTACATTGAGCTAATGAAAGTAACATTTCACTTTCAGTTAACGCTCGATTTTACTCCTCATAAAATTTTCATACTGCGGGCTAACTATAAAAATCGTTTCTTAAGGATTATTCTCCAATAATAAAAAATCTCAATATTATGTCTATAGTTTCTTGCATTCTCGTTGCAGGGTCAATTTTCTTAGTTGGTTAGTATACCTAGAAATGCTGATCATTTTGAGAAATTTATTCAACACTTCAATAGAATGACCCTGAAACATTAATTACTAGACCTATATTGGACTTCCAACTTTAGCAATAAGCATGTCGTCAATATTTGTTGAATGTATTATATAAATTAAATAACAATGAAAGTTCTAAGGGGCTCGTATATAAGGCCGGCTGCACTGAACAATTGCTCACTTGGAACGATGGCCGGTGGAGCGCTCAGATATTTGCGGGCCAGATCTGTCAATTTGTCGTATTATAATTTAGTTTTCCACCAGTCGAGAGGGTTTTCATCGAGAGAGGCTCGTTTTTCGTTAAGATATACCTTCAATTGTGCTTTAATTTCACATTTTTTGGTGTCTCCAGATTCTGCATCCGAGTCTTCGTTTTCGCTTGAGGATTCTAGAATTCCTGCCAGGTTGCTTATAAGACTTTTAGCAGAACTTGTTGAAGGCTCATCAATGCTGCTTGTTATACTTCTCAGTCTTTGAGCGCCTGGAGCTAAACGCCGATTATCATCACCATCCCGGTTAGACAAACTTAGAGCCAATTCAACAACATCAGAGTGGACTTTATCTTTCACAATATCACTGAAAAATTTGTGCTTATATCGTGGGTCCAGAAATGTGGAGATTTTGAACAAAGAATCATTCTCCAGGTTGCCAAACTTCTTGTTTATTTCGGTTTTGATAGCTTGAATAAAGCTGATAATGATGTTATCAACGGTGTCGCCTTCAGTCGATAGCTTTATGTCATCCAGGCCTTTTTCAATGTGTAAATAATCGAAATCACGGATGAAATTAAAGCGTGTGAGCTGCTCAAGTTGCGTGTAGCTTCTTCAAATAGCTTAAGAACTGTTATGCAGTACTCCATAGCTTTCCATTCTTCGGGCGATATGTTAGAAATGTTATTGTCGTTACCATACAGGCACAAAGCATCTTTTAGTTTCAAACACCTTCCGAACATATAAAATGTACTATTCCATCTCGTTGAACAGTCTCCTATAACAGTTAGTGGAATTTGATCTGGATTCAGTCGTTGTTGGATTTTGGCTAATTGACTTGGAGCGATAGTCGAATGATTAGAATGAGTAGCGATCCTCTTACATTTCTGAATCATATTCACTAGAAACTTCTGAGAATTCAATCTTTTCTTAATATTTGTCTGTAGCTTATGAGCAGTACAGTCTACATCGTTGACATCGGCCAATGTCATAGCAAGCTTCATATTTGAGCCCTTATCTCTCACCATGCAGTGTACTTGCTCCTTAGTTATATTCCATTCACTCAACATTGATTCAAATTTGTTCGAAATAGCATCGCCAGTGTGTCTGCCTTCGAATTCCTTGCACTTTAAAACAACGTTCAAGCGGTTGAAATGTGCCGTTATGCTGTGACAGGTTAGGCCGAGAAGTTAAACATTCGCACTTGGCTCTGACCATATATCAGTTGTGAATGATGTTTAAAATCTGATAACAAAAGTTTGATTTTTTCAGCAACTTTGCTGTACAAAACTTCGCAGGTATGTTCAGTACAAAAATTACGACCTTTACAGTATATTGGGGCGCAACTAACTGCATCAGCCTTCGAAATCCTATGCCTTCAACGAAGTGAAATGGCAAGTCTTGTAAGGCTATCATTTCACTCACTCGGCAGTCGATTTTTTGTGATAATGGATGTTTCGTGTCCCATTGTTTCTTTTTCATCAAACTTTCTTCAATAGATAATTGTTTTGTTACCTCTTTTAGTGGAGTTTCTTGCAGTTTATCCAGTTTTGAAGCCAGAGCCTCTGATTCAGTATGGATCAGCATTTCGTATTCTTTGGAATGAAAGGATTTCAAATGAGTTCTCAGCGCCGAGGTGGTGCGCCCAATTGTGGAATAACATTTCTCACAAAGCTGAAACAAAACAAGCTAAACTAACCAAGCAAGCAACGAGAAAGAAACGCTTTTCATTAGTCAAATGGAACACGTGATGCCTGCACTGCCTGTGCGAGCGAGGATCGACCAATCGCGTGGCCGCCGGGTGAGACACGACCCGATGTGTACACATTCGCATCCGCTAAACATTCGCATCTTTTGATGCGAATGCGAAAGTCCATGCGAATGTTTGAAATGATGCGAATGCGAATATTCGTAACATCCCTAACACAGACGCAGAATAAAGCTGAAGCTATCAACGTCGCTTGGTTACCGTGGCACACAGAGCACTTCGACGCATGTTTCGACCTTGGCGCATGCGCATGTCGTAATGCCTATCTAAAAAACGCTATAATTTTTTATTCTTCGTTGGAAAAAATTGGGAACAAAGATTCTCTTATGGAATCATATGTATTTTATCGATATCCGTTGGAATTTTTAAAATCGGACCAGATCCCAAATTTTTTCTTGAAACTTTAGCTTCGCCTCGGGGTAAAAACGCTATAATTTTTTATTCTTCGTTGGGAAAAATTGGGAATTAGAATTCCCTAATGAAATCATATGTATTTTATCGATATCCGTTGGAATTTTTAAAATCGGACCAGATCCCAACTTTTTGTCGTGAGACTATAACCCCTTTAGCTTCGCCTCGGGGTAAAAAGGAGTGTGTAAGTTGAACCATAGCTTCATGGGTGTCTATGAACTCATAATTGAACGATCAAACATTCGGATCTCATCTGAAACTCCAGAACAATATCCTGATGAGATCTAGACAGCAGTAGGAATTTCAAGAAAATATCCGAAAGATATCCGGTAGCCCAATTTCTTATTGAACTTATAACGGGGTTTGCATCCTCAACATATTTAATGCTTATTTTAGTTTATTCAGTTTTTTTTTAAACATCAATTCACTACTGAAACCCAACATGTTGAATTAGATACGTTCAGTTTTTGAGATATATCACAAACTTGATATTTTCTTATGGAAATTTCCTTAAAAATGATGTATCACACGAAACGTTTTGATTATTAGTTTTTTAAATATTTCACGTTTTTAGAAATTACCATAGTTGGCTGCGACTTTGGCATTGTGTGATATAAAGTTTTTTAAATCCAGTAACACATGCTTTCAAAACTACTTTAAAAAAAAAGTTTCATATGAGTGAGCTTTGACTAAACAAAAAGTCTTTGGGTATATCAACATAGCAGCATTGGCATATCAACATACAAATATTGGTATGGTAAGAAAGAATTACTTACTGTTGTCATTTCGAGCAAAAATTTATTGAAATGAAAATTTCGAAAAGTATGATAGGCTCAAGTGTTTTATAGAGGTGAATGAAAATATAGCTTCATCATTGCGAATGTATTGTGAGCGATATCCAGAGAGGGGGCAACCGTGGGGTAAAATATTTAGCCGACTGAAGCAAAACCTGATATTACATGGTTCATTTAAGAAGCCAATATCAATAACCTATAGAAATATAATGATAGACAAAGAATTAGAGGAATTGACCGTTTTGGGAGGAACGCATTCACCAGAGCAATTGAATGAAATACTGAAGTATCTAGAATAACAGTAAGAAGGATTTTGAAAAAGCATACTGTCAATTATTCTAATTTTTTGCCTATCATCAGATTTCTATACGTTTTTGGCCTTGGCTTTTTAAATGAACCATGTGATATTAGGTATTCCAAGTAGGCAGGTGCCGCCTATGACAGAGTTTGTCCATTTCCTTCAGTCATAATATCAATTAACTGTTTTAATCGGAAAAATCAGGATGTCGTACGAAAATTACAGGAAATATGATTATTAGAAACCTTTATCCAAATTAATAAAAGTTGTGATTTGCATCTGAGAAATATTCCAACCACTATCCAGAAAGAAGACAAGCTGACGAAGCTATTTTCAAGAGATTTAAAAAAAAATCTTATCAGTTGCGGATCATTCGATAAGCCAAGAACAATAAATTACAATTACATTAAAGTGAAAAAAATTCAAAGTCAATAGTTTGGATGCTTGTATTACGAGAAAATTTGACGTCGGAGATAAAAATGTTCAACAGCAAAGTTGTAGGTAATAAAAAGATCTTTCATTTTAGTAGAGAGTACTTTTCATCATAACCTCGAAATTATCGAGAAATTTGAAAATTTTCCAAAAAAAAATAAAATTTTCGTTTTTATATTATAACTTTTATAAAAATTAATGAATTGTTATGAAACTTGGTGAAAAGATACCTTTATATATTATAAATAACCAAAAAAAATTTCAAAAGAAAATAATGGAAAATTTTTGATTTTAAATTTTTTTTAAAAAAAAAAGTCCTTTTTTCAGACGAAAATTGTATGGTGGAAAATCATCGTAAATAGATTTCTCAAAGCTCATTTTGTTTGTTTTTTCATCTGCTTTTTGATAAATCAGAGACACAATATAGCTTCTATTTAAGAATAAGCTAAAAAATGCAAAAAACGAAAAAAGTCAATTTTGAAAAAAAAAATTTTCAGTAATTTTGGATAATTTTGTTCAAATTTCAAAAAAATTTGAAAATTAATTTCACCAATCGATTCTACGTGAAAAAATATTTAAGAAACTGTATTTTGTTGTTAAAAATTATTTCAATATTTAGGTGTGGTAAAGGGTTGCTTCTGGAGTGTGAATAAAGTAATAATCGTCCTCATGCAATTGTCGGCTAAAATTGACGTTAAACAAAAAATTAGTAATCAGAAAAAGTTGTAGATTTTGAAAAATTCTTCAAGTTTTGTAGAGGTCATTTTTACCATAACCTCAAAATTAAAAAAAAATGCAAAAAATGTATTTTTTTACATTTTTTACTTTTTCGAAGGTTTTTTCAAAATCTAAAACTTTCATTGGTTACTAATTTTTTGTTTAACGTCAATTTTAGCCGAAAATTGCATGAGAACGATCATTACTTCATTCACCCTCCAGAAGCAACCCTTTACCACCCCTAAATATTGGAGTAATTTTTAACAACAAAATACAGTTTCTTAAATATTTTTTCACGTAGAATCGATTGGTGAAATTAATTTTAACATTTTTTTGAAATTTAAACAATATTATCAACAATTACTGAAAATTTATTTTTTCAAAATTGACTTTTTTCGTTTTTTGCATTTTTTAGCATATTCTTTAATAGAAGCTATATTGTGCCTCTGATTTATCAAAAAGTAGACGAAAAAACAAACAAAATGAGCTTCGAAAAATCTATTTACGATGATTTTCCACCATACAATTTTCGTCTGAAAAAAGGACTTTTTTTTTTTTTATTCAAAATCAAAAATTTTCTATTATTTTCTTTTGAAATTTTTTTTGGTTATTTATAATATATAAAGGTATCTTTTCACCAAGTTTCATAACAATTCATCAATTTTTATAGAAGTTATAATATAAAAACAAAAATTTTATTATTTTTTGGAAAATTTTTAAATTTCTCGATAATTTTGAGGTTATGATGAAAAGTACCCTTAACAAAAATGAAAGATCTTTTTATTACCTACAACTTTGCTGTTGAACATTTTTATCTCCGACGTCAAATTTTCTCGTAATACGCATCCAAACTATTGACTTTGAATTTTTTTCACTTTACCCCCCCCCCTTAAGTTAGTCCCCAAGGTCAGTAACTGCATTTATTTTTTTTTTATGTTAGTAACCCCCCTAACCATTTCCCGTTGGGCTAGTTCTGGTTTCTATTTTTCCGTGCTCAAATTTAGTTTGCCCCGACTATTACATTAATGATAATTTAAAAGTATCGGCCCAATCAATTGGTTATTTAAATTATCGATAAGCTAAAAATACGAACAGCTAATTGGTATGAATATACCTCGAACTTACTAGGGATAGTAGTTAATATAATACTAATTTTATTTTAGTAACAAGCTTCATAGGCTACAGATATCCTCAGAAAAATACTCATTCAAAATACTGTATGCCAAAGCATAAACTATTTAAAAGAAACATTCATTAAAGAAAATCTGGAGAACATTAGAAATTCATTGCCGATGTCACTCTTCTTTCATATCTATAATATATTTAGATACTGATTGCGAAACTGTGTAACCTATATACCTTCAAAGTTGTTTTTTTATTGTATGTATCTTGTTTGCTTTATAATAATCATATGATCTTTATAAGTATTTATCAATTATGAACTCATTTATTTCGATACTCTAGCTTTAAGTAGTAATGTGAATATAAAAATAGAAAAATGCAGTGTGTAGGTATATACATAGATACATTAGTCTCTTAGAGTAATATTAGTAAACTGTATGTATAGAAGCAAAAGAATAATTTTTTTAACATTGCTTTCTAAATGAGTAGAGGGATATTAGATTGAAGTACTTAGAATGCAACTATAGGAAAATAAAATCTTATTATTTCAGGTATTAGGAGAATGCTACCGTCGATTCTGAGCAACGCGTTAATCGTATTCTCTGTACGTTCTATATTTGGAACATGTATAATAATATTTAATTGGGCGTTCGGCGTCATTAAAACCACTCAGGATCTCTTATTTTCACATATGAAGTGGAAATGAATTTTTTTTTGATTAAATATGTACGATTTGTTATATAGTTGCTATATTATGTATTTATTTATTTAAATTATAGGTATTTATTTTTCAAACATATTGATCATTTATTCCTTTTAATGTTGTTTTTCATATGTACTTCCTGGATAACTTATAAACATTATATTGAGAACTTTGTTTTCAAAACGATGCTTATGATTATATGAAAGCAGTCTAATATATTTTTGAGAAATTAATCGACTTTTTTATTAGGTACTGATAAAGTTCGATTCTGAATTATTTCAATTTCCAAAGTTCAGTTTCTACTGAAGTATGATTTTGCTAGAACACTTTCAGGCATATGGAATAGTCATGAATTTCCTTACATCGAAATATATATACCAGGCTTTCATTTAAAAACTTGCCTTCCACGTTATTTGCGTGAAGAGACAGATACCTATGTAGATTTCGCCAAAACACGTCAACAAATTTATTGAGGAGGAAAACTGTACTCCGCCCCTTCAACCCCCTAACTCCCAGAGCTACCACCCCAAAGTTTTTAAATGAGACAGGCGGACCGAGTGATAAATCATTTTAAAGGGCTGTTTATCTGTGACAGTGAGACTGAGGAACCGGTAACCGGTAACTAGTACTTGTCCTAAATAGTGACAATCAAATTAGTTTTGCAATGTCATAAAAAGGTAAGTAATCAAGCAGGTGTGTTTAATTATAAAAATTCATTTGTAAACATTGAAATGGGTCATATTCTGCAGCAGTGGGGTCAAATTCAAAAAGTAGGACGACAAAATGTAGAAATTGAACAACCTATGATGTATCACTCCACCCGTTATCTCATTTAGAAATTTTGGGGTGGTACCTCTGGTGGTTAGGGGGTTGAAAGGGCGGAGTCCAGTTTTACGTTAAAAACGTTTCCCCTCAATAAATTTGTTGATGTGTTTCGGCGATTTTCACAAATTTGTCATTTCACGCAGATAACGTGGGTGACAAGTTTTTTCATGAAAGCCCGGTACTCATATATATATATATATATATATATATATATATATATATATATATATATATATATATATATATATATAATATATATATAATATATATATATATATATATATATATATATATATATATATATATATAATATATATATAATATATATATATATATATATATATATATATATATATATATATGTATATATATATATATATATATATATATATATAAAGAGAGAGTGATTCAAAACTCGAGACGAAAAATTTTGAAGTAAGAGACCACCACTTTCGGTGTCGGTCTCTTTCTCCAAAAATGAAAATGAACTCATGCAATTTTTCACAACACGCTGTCATGAAACATTATCGGTAATTTTTATGTACTTGTGCAATTACTTAAGATAATTGCTTTGTAGAAAGCGAAAGAGACCTGCGATAATTGCATTGTACGTATTTCTGATAATTCGTCTATTTTAGAACAATGTTCCTATTCGGTAAATATTCCCCAAAATCACACTCGTGCATCCAAATAACTGGATAATTTCGCATTCCAGCGTGTTGTCTTTGAAAAACTGCATTCGGTAATTTTCATATTTTGGAGAAAGAGCCCTCTACTTTCGGTGTCGGGTTATTTCTCCACAAATGAAAATGAACTCATGCAGTTTCTGACAACACGCTGTCATGCAAAATTATCGGTAATTTTGATGCACTTATGCAATTACTTACAAAAATATATTCTTCCCCTGAAACCCTCCAAAGTGAGAGCCTAAAATGTTTTACATGACAGTGGAGAATCTGGTGTTAGTTAGAATCACGAATATGATTTATATGTTCAATAGGACCCCTAAGGTAGAACGCTTTACATCAGGCGACCGTCAAGTTTGAGGAGAGCCTGCAGGAAATTCGGTCATAACTCTAGGGAATTGTAGTAAATTAAAAGAAAAGAATTTACTGGAAACGCCATGATGGACAGTAAAGATATTTTAAAACAAATTTTTATATACAACCGATTCTGATCGTAGTGCGTACGATTAAAAGCGGTAGCAAATGAAACTGGTAAAAGCGGCTAGTCGCGCGGTTCAACCTCAAGTCAATCAATCAATCAATCAATTTATTAATTTTAACATCATATACATGATTTACACAGGTCAAAGTATGAGCAGTAAACTGCATTAGAGAATGGAAGGTTCATCGAAAATAAAAAAATTAAAATTTACCTAAAATATAGTTAAAATGAACTGGTAACAATTAAAATTCATTTACTACAGTCAACACACCAAAAGTTATTAAAATACAATTTATCAGACGATACAACATAGAATACATACAAGATTCAAGATTCAAATTTAAAAAGTGCATTCAAAAAATTCGTCGAAGCTGTACAATACTTTTTCTAGGAGCATCGCTTTTATTTTATTTTTAAAAATATTAAATGGCAGCTCCTTAATGCCTATTGGTAAAACATTAAAAAATTTTAGTCCCCAATAACCTGGACCACTCTGACACCTTTTCAAACGCCAGTAGGCTGGAACGAGATTATTATTATTTCTTGTATTGTGTTGGTGAATATCATTGTGGGCGTCAAAGTTGCCCAGATTTCTCTTAATAAATAGGAGGCATTCCAGTACAAACAAGGATGGCAGTGAGAGCAACTTTAACTCCCTGAACACACCCCTACAGTCCTCCCTAAAACGCAGACCAGCCAGCACACGAACAGCCTTCCTCTGAATCCCAAACACTCGTTGAGCACTAGAGGCATGACCCCCAGATGAGGATGCCATAAGACAAATGAGAATGGAAATTGGCAAAGTATGCCACTCTTAAAGCCTGCTTCGAGACACAGTTGTCAAGATTGCGTATGAGGTACAGCGCACTACAGAGCCTTCGTGCCAGGGAATCTATGTGGCCATCCCACCGTAGTTCCCGATCAAGATGAACTCCGAGGAATTTCAGCGAAGATCCGCATGCATCCTCATCATCAAGTTCTCCAAGATCTCTTAGAGTGAAGTTAGTTGTTAGTTAGTTTTATCCTTATTATTTATTTATTGAGGTGTAGTCGATTACTATTAAACCATCCCTCAACCTCCGACCGCGTGGCCGCGGAGCCCTCCTGAGAAAGCGCCAGGGAGTCCGCAGAAAAGGCAAACGATGTGTCATCGGCAAAGAGCACAAATTTAGATTTGACTTCAATAGATGGTAAATCATTTATATAGATTAGAAACAATATAGGCCCCAGAATAGAGCCTTGGGGCACTCCGATAGTTAATGTACCTTCTGACGATTCCACACCTCCGACCCTAAAAGTCTGACATCGAGATATGATTTTATTAATTTAATACTCCCTTGAGAAAAATAATATTTGGAGAGTTTTTTAAGGGACACCATGGCCAACACAATCGAAAGCTTTACTAAGGTCGCATGACACTACCGTATTATACTCCCGAGAATGAAGTGCGTAAGGAGCCTTAAGTTGGCAACCCTCTAATTTATAGAAATATCATAGAAGATTCTATTTGTATTGGGATCATAAATAATTTATCATGAAAATTTTTAAACATCCACAACCAACATAAAACAAACAATTGCCAATCAAAATTTTTAATAAATAAATCCTTTCAAAACTAAACAACAAATACTTAAATTACATTATTTATATCTCGTATAACATTCAACATTCACTGAGCCTCTGGTTCCCGTTCATCCGCAGGTAATACTCTACCCTTGGTGTTGTAACGGCTCGTTTTGCGCCCTGACTTTGATGGCGCTTTCAATCTTGCCAATTGGGGTGAACCTCCTTGGCATCCGTTACAGCTACAAACGGAAGGTACTTCTATGTGCTTTTCATATATGAATCCATCGTCACAGATCATGGGAACGGACATCTTAGCATATTGTAAAGCTTGACAGCAGGTACACAGGGACGTATGTCTTGCCAGTTCTAAAAGATGAATACTTATTTCATGCACAGTTCAGTTATCATAAAACTACGAATGTACCAATAAATATAAATATCCCTACTGTACAAATAAATACAAACTATATTGTAAATTGTTCGCTTTAGGACAAAATACTTATAAACTGGATTCATATGGTGTTTATATTCAGCAAACGTTTCGCAGAACTTTTTATCTGCTTCTTCACAAATAAAAAGGTTTCATTCTCAAAATTTGAACAAATTGTCTATACTAAAATATTATATTTCAAATATTAATTGTCAATCCATTAGTCATCACTGGATTGTTGACTTTTAGGCCTGAAGAAAAATTCTGAGACGATGCTCAATATATATATATATATATATATATATATATATATATATATATATATATATATATATATATAATATTTATTTACGATACATGTGAGTTTACAGCATCAGGGGTTAACTCGCATGTATTGTATAATTTTTATCTACTCCTAACCGGGATACTTATGTTTATACGATTCATTTTTATTATAATTAATTTTACCTTAATACCTTTGTTCAAATAAGTACCTGAAACACCATGCATGGCAATGTCAATTTGATATTAAATAATATTGATGTCATTTTAAAGTCAAGTTTCAAAAATTGTAATCTAAAATGAGCGATTAGAAAGTATTCCTTCTGATATTGAAGAAAAGGCATCGAGAGCACTTGTATTTAGTAGGTTTGGCAAAATAAATGTTTTACAAACTTTTTTTTTTATTTTGGTAAACATCTAAAGAAAGAGTGCGTTAATAAAAATGCGTGAGTTAAGAAGCTCTTAACTCACTCAAAATGCGTGCGGTAAGAGCTTCTTAACTCACTGGAGTAGATATATATATATATATATATATATATATATATATATATATATATATATATATATATATATATATATATATATATATATATATATATATATATATATATATATATATATATATATATATATATATATATATATATATATATATATATATATATATATATATATATATATATATATATATATATATATATATATATATATATATATATATATATATATATATATATTTTATATATACACATCATATAAATCCAGTATATAATTATTTTGTCCTAAATATCACAACTTATAGTATAGTTCGATTTATCATGGGCGGCAATCGAACGATTTAATGAACACAAATATCTCCAAGGAACTAATAAATATATATATATATATATATATATATATATATAAATATATATATATATTTATATTTATATTATATATATATATATATATATATATATATATATATATATATATATATATATATATATATATATATATATATATATATATATATATATATATATATATATTTATATATATTTATATATATATATAGATATTCTTTCTGTTTTGAGTCTAAACACACAATCTTCATCATTGCAAATTATGTGATACAACAATACATATAGGTTTTTCGATTGTACCAACTCTATGACGTCATTTAGACATAAATCATTCTTCCTTTCCACTACAAAATAATATATAAAAAATCACTATAGTTTGAAGGTCCAGAGTTCAAACCTCTGGACCAGAAATGGATTTTTCAAAGGCTTTCTGACGGTGCAGTTATCCACTGCTTACAGAACAACAAGGTCAACACTAGGTCGTAACTGTCTCTGAAAAACACCTTCCCCCAACCCCTTTTTTCTAATCATCTATTCGCAGTCATCATAAATTAATTGTCAGCACAAGATAGGACCTGAGTAAAGAAGTGCTTCCCATAGTTAAAACATACTTCAACTCTCATTCAATTTGAGAGGAGGATAAATCATGTATGATTCCTTTCTAACATGAAAGTAGAACTGTAACCTTCAGAAGGTTACTAATTGGTATTAATAAACAATATTTTCACCAAGTTGTCTGAGCAGTATCATCAATCGTTGTTCTCCTCACTTATCATAGCATTTCACTTAAAATTCCATTAATTATTTAAAGGAGTAGCTTAATCAGATTTCCAGCATAGTTTCCAGGAAAAATGCTCTTGTACTGTTATTTACCAATAGTACCAGTCATTAACACTGAGAATGATTTGAAATTGTGAGTTCTGCAGATTTTTCCCTATTTAGAAATTGAGTAACTGCACTCGATTTTCTAATAAAAAAAATCTTCCTCTTCGTACGGTAAAGAGCACATCCGCCTCAATAGTTTCAATTGGATAACTGGTGATTCATCTTCGACCTGAACTTCGCATCTTTAAAATAGCAATTCACTAATCGATAGGTCAATTTTTTCCACTCCTCTTGCAAGCCACCCTTGTTTTTTATCACAAATATATAAGATAGCTGGCTAACAAAGCAGATAATTACATAATAACCTACTATACTAGAATCAGAATAGACCTCTTCATCATCTGACATGCGCAAGCGCAGCAGCCATGTTGAAAGAACGGTAGTTTAAAAGTTTCGTACTGTTTTGTACCAAATGCATTGGAGAGCAATATTTTCTCCACAGTAAATTGATTATTGGAACAAATTATTGATGGAGCTGTACTTGTTCACAATTAAAATGAAGCATGTAACTGTGAACAATCAAAAAGTGGATGAAGTATTATGGGCGTTCGCAAAAAAACACAAGATTATTGCGAGGTTATATATCAATCCAATCGTAGTATCTGAGTAAAATGAAGTTAATTATTAGGTATTAAGTAAATATCTCCCAATTAACTAGGATTATATCTTATTAGCACATATATTGGCTTTAAAAGACTTATATCGCTACCGCTCTTACATATACATACTCCATAACAACACCGTTTTTTTATTCGTTTCCGTACAAATACGATAATTGTAGTGGACTTACAGCATGTATTTTTAAATTAAGATCCTTATTGTTTTATTTTGTGGTTAGTTTTTCTTAACGGATATTATTTATTTCACATTTGTTGATTTTAATCATTACAATGGTATTTTACCATGCTTGTTTACATAAAACAGTACGAAAAAGATGGCGGATACTGACGCATGCGCACAAAAAATTATAAGTGATGACAGGTCTATTCATTTATGTTCGAAAAATCTCATAGTTTACTTCGCTAAAAGTAAAACGTCACTGAAAGTAGACCAACACTACCCATTGTTATTTCATATAAAAGATCTGTTGATGCAGTGTCGACAAACACAACATAAATCTTACACAACCGACTGAAATTCTGACAATAATATACGTGATAACATAATAAAAAAAATTCTAACTGAACTTACTCATATCGAATATTGTAGAAGATTCACATGAACCTATGCACTGTGTTAAATTAGAAATTGGCTCCTTATTAACACAAACACCATGTTGAAGATTTTCTGTCTTGATCAGGTTGATAGTATCGACTAATGGAATATTTTCTCTTGCACACGTCACTGAAACAATAAATAGGATCACACCGAGTTTTAAACAAAATATAAAATAAAGTAATGATTAAGATCTTTTAATTTCACGGCACAAAGTTAGTAACCAACTATTCAGTTCAAATTGTGATCCAGAAAATATTTTTTTGTATATGTCTCTTGGAACTATATTGACGAAATTAGACAAATTTAACTAATACTTGTTATGATATTCTATAAAAGCCTTATGTTTATTTATTTCAATTCTAATTACTAGGCACGTCGGTACTTCTGTTCGTAATCTGCCCAAGAAAGTTACTTTTATTGCCACAAAATAGTAGAGAAAGTATAAGAACTTATGAAATAATAAGAATACTACGTAGTCAGCATCATGGAATTGATTGAATAACACAAATCAATATTCGAATTTCGCAAAATGTTGCCTATGATGTCTGTGAAGTAGTCAATCAAAAGCTGAATCGTAAGTTGCTTTGAAGTTTATTAGTATTCATTGTTTTTATTTTCAAATGACTGAAATTTCAATAAATTTGTTGTGATAAATGTATGTAAACTGTCAGTATTACATGTAACAATCTGTTGATGTGACTGTAGTTAAAATATAAACTGTTCTTTACTGTAGGTGAGTGAAATCCAAAATTGCAGAACTGACACGTAATAATCATTAAATTATTTGGTATGCCTCCTATTTTTGATATTGAAAACATAATTTCATTATTTTTTAGTATTTGATTTTCATGAATCTATCATAACTTTTTATACTTATAGAAAAAATAGTTTAAACTTTAAATAACTGACCACTTCGAGTACGTTAAATTTCTAACATGTAAAATCTAATGTTTACTCAATTCGCGATACAAGCATTATAACACATGATGTTTATCGCAAAGTTAATTGTTTCCTTAGTAAAAATTATCTTTTATATACCCTTATGATGAAGGTAATTTGAGGTCATAATTTGAATAGATTAGTTGCAGATATTTGATGTAAAAATGAATGAATAATTCATGAGAATAACCATTTATTCGATGAATATATTATCGCAAAATGTTAGCATCATTTCTACCAGGAGATCGAATATATACTTGCTGAAACAAACGTCTAGGAAATATCAACATGCGCCGTTGCAAAATCGACAAAAAAATATGAGAAAATAAATTCATAAGTTAGACAAAATATATGGGAAATACTTACATAAGTTTTCGCTTGTCGTATTGCACTTCTTACAACAGCCGTCATCGTAGATGTGATCTGGTTGACAATTGGCCACATTGGGACATTGTTCTGCGTGGCCGGATACAATCATATGTTCTCCAATTTTTTCGCAAGTGTAATTTGTGCAACCGTTCGCCGAAGGCCAAATCTCACCAGGTTGTTTCAGAACTCCATCGAACTCGCAAGCTACTTCAACGCATGTGCCGCAACAGGTTTCATTCGATGGTTTGTATTCATATCCCTAAAACGAACAAATTTTAGAGCATTAAATTTTCTCAGTACGAAGGTATAATTATGATTTCTTATTGTTTTATTTAAATAACACGACTGAGAAATTAACCACCGTCATATCTCTCAATAGATTTGAAATGTAAAAGTGCCATTCATCAACAAAATAATACTCAATGAAACATAATAATTCAATAATATTGAATGCAAGTTATAATATTTAATTTGAAAGTTCAATAAATATTCCTCCTAGTGGATTTACGTAGCTGTTTCAATAATTAAGGTACTAAATAGCATACTATAATTAAGATTGGGGACAATAGACCTTAAGGTCGCAGTGCAGCGTAACCCCATATTATTGAATATTAATTAATTTAGATCGATTACTATCGACAGTTCGAAATATTCCGCACGCTGAAGTTTACTAGAAATATTATGTTCGCAAATTACAAATGTAACTTGTAGCCATTTGCACTAGGGATTTCAGTTATTTGAGTAAGTGAATACTGGAATTTCATAGTATCAGAATATTGAGATAATAGGGAATTATTGGAAACGCTATAAGGTAAATGCCTTATTATGGTCGTTCGAAAATAAGAGGTACGCATGCGCACTAGAAAAAATTTAATAAGGGAACCATAATAAAATACTGCTTTCCCCTATTTACGACTAGATACCGTAAGTACTTAAGGTTTCCTTATTTCCCTAATTCACCAAACCTAACCTAGTAACCTCCCACAAAAAGTTTCTCAATTCAAGTAATCCGTCTGTATTTTCGGTTTGAATTTTGTTTTGGATCAGTTTAGTGCTATAATTGTCTGTTTTTTTTAAATAAATGATCAAGTTTTAATTATGAAATATGAGTGGGCCAATACGAAGCCTTGGTCAAGAATGCAGCATAATAAAAAAAACAGATTAAGGTTTACTTATAATGATGATTTGGCCCTATTAAGAGAGTTTGTAGGACAAAATCTCCTATCAAATCCCGAAGGATGGGTGGTGATAAGGCCAAACATTCAAATTTCGACTGGCAAGGCCTTCTCAAGCAACACCGGCCCCACCTTCTAAAATTACGGCTTCCAAAATATTTTCCATACTGTTCTAAACCGCTATCAAAATTACAATGAAATATCACTGAAATTTGAATTTTTTTTAGGTTAGAAATTAAACTATCGCTGTCCTAAGAACTGTCAATTTAAGGAGTGAGTTTCAATAACTCAATTTCTACCCTGACATTTAAGGTTTTGCTTTATTTAAATAAGGCTTAACTTTATTAAGGCATTACCTTAAAGGACGGTCTTCAATAATTCCCTAATAGCTTCGTTCGCGGTAAGGATCCAGAACCGATTCCGAACTGGTTCAGAATTAATTCGGGGTTGACATAGTACGCATGCTCGGTTCTGAACCGGTTCCGAATTATTTTGATCCGCGAACGATTTTAGAACTATTTTAGGGAAATGTCAACTTACGGTGGTTATTTATCAAATGTGACTTGCGCACTCTCGATTGTTTGGTTACGTGACTTGCGCAGTAAGGTTGTTTGGTTAAATTTCCAAATAATCGTGAATTCGCAAATCTCGAACAAAAAATCCTAGCTCAATCCGAAGTACTGCTATAACCAGTTTTGAACCGATTCGGAATGGTTCGAGTTCATCCGTGAACGCAGAACTGGAATTACCTATTCAGAAGAATTTTGTGATCCGCGATAGCCGTAATTCAAACTGCGCATGAGATCTGTTCGGATTCGGTTCAGAATCCTTACCGCGAACAAAGCTAATGTTTAGGATACCAAACTATAATTATTTCATCCTAAGATTGGACAATAGAATTGAATGTATTTTGGTATCAGACAAAATGATTTAATCGACATTGGTCAGAAAATAATAATAATTTTCCCTGAATAAAAGATTTATCGTTTTCGATATATTTATATTAAAAATATGTATGTTTTTACTATTCAATATAGTACTCACGTACTAATTCATTTATTTGAAGTAAACTAACAATATCGCCGAGAACTCAATATTTTACATAATACGATATCGCTAATTTTTTTTAAAGTTTCTTATAAGTATAGTGAATACAACCATTATTTCGATTTATCGCCTACAAAAAATTTCAATGTAGTTATGCAGTATTTGAGTTTTGATATAGGTAAATTAGTTCATGAATACTAACCATATCGCAATATTCTTTGCAAGTTTCAATGAGTTCCTTCTTCACTAGTTGACCCTGATCATTTCTAGTACAAGTGATGTTCTTGCAATGATCACCTGTAGTCCATGTTTCACCAATCTGGAAAAAAATGATTTAAAATTGCACAAATTTATTTTCTCAAACCAATAACGAATGAGCAACATACTTTATAAGTTTCATTTCCAAATTTACAAGCCACTTCCTTATAATCAGGACAGCATTGGCCTTCAATCGGAGTTTTCACTATCACAAATTCTTGAAGAGTGTCCACGGAAGGTGACTGACAGACCGTTTCTCTAGTTTCTACCTGAACCTGTTGATAGAAATAAGAAATAAACAATTACATAAAGTGAACAAGGAAAATTCTTTAATAATTTAAAAAATTATCAAACAACTTTCCAAGGAAGCTGGCTATACGTATTCAGCAACGCAAAATCTGCATTCACAATCGAACGGTGAATTATAGAAATTGTCAAATCACCCCGACTCAAAATCTGCATACAGCTTTTTCGATCTTATTAGATCTCATCAGTGCAGTGCAGCTTATTTGACTCGGAGTGAATTAACAAATTTCTAATTGTTCCCCAATACAAATCGTGGTCAGTAACACTGGCTGGATAACAATCCAGAGCGCCATCCCACCAAAGATATTGGGAAACAACAATTCACCGCTTAGACTAAAAATGCAGAAATTCGTCGCTTAAACACGTACCTCCTGATATGAAGATATCTACTCTACAACAGTGGTGTATATGATTCCAAGGCACACTAACATAGTGATTTAAATAAAACCTTTGGATATACTCACGAGAGCGCGCTCCGAATATTCTAGTCGCTTAATACGCAAAATACAACAATCAAATCAGGAAAAACATACTAGTCGACCATGGTCAATTTCATACATTACATAAAGTGAACAAGGAAAATTCTTTAATAATTTAAAGTTGGAATAATTTAAAATTGGAAAGTTGTTTGATAATTTTTTAAATTATTAAAGAATTTTCCTTGTTCACTTTATGTAATGTATGGAATTGACCATGGTCGACTAGTATGTTTTTCATGATTTGATTGTTGTATTTTGCGTATTAAGCGACTATAATATTCGGAGCGCGCTCTCGTGAGTATATTCAAAGGTTTTAAATCACTATGTTAGTGTGCCTGGGAATCATATACACCACTGTTGTAGAGTAGATATCTTCATATCAGGAGGTACGTGTTTAAGCGACGAATTTCTGCATTTTCAGTCTAAGCGGTGAATTGTTGTTTCCCAATATCTTTGGTGAGATGGCGCTCTGGATTGTTATCCAGCCAGTGTTACTGACCACGATTTGTATTGGGGAACAATTAGAAATTTGTTAATTCACTCCGAGTCAAATAAGCTGCACTGATGAGATCTAATAAGATCGAAACAGCTGTATGCAGATTTTGAGTCGGGGTGATTTGACAATTTTTATAATTCACCGTTCGATTGTGAATGCAGATTTTGCGTTGCTGAATACGTATAGCCAGCTTCCTTGGAAAGTTGTTTGATAATTTTTTTAATTATTAAAGTATTTTTCTTGTTCACTTTATGTAATGTATGAAATTGACCATGGTCGACTAGTATGTTTTTCATGATTTGATTGAAATAAACAATTATAGTAAGACCACCAATATAATCACTTTATCCATAAAAATAATACTATAGAAATATTGTAATCAAAAGAAGGAATGTAGTTATTTTGAATGTTCCATTGCTGAATATTTTATTCTTATCATGTCTTTTGACACAATAAACGTATCTCAATTTGCGAATTGAAGATAACATTCAAAAAATTTTTATATATGGAAGAATTCGCCTATCACCTATAAAACAAAATTCTTGAAGAATAACTAGTTTTACTTCATAAAATTTCAGAATAACAATATATTGTTTGTTATAGTTTTTATCTTTCTCTTTTTCATTGATCTTTTATATTAAAAATTATTAAATTCACATAAAGTGTACTCTCCGTCATGAGACGCAAAACTTTTTGTTTTATTGTCTAGTTATTTACCATAACCAGATAATACAATTCTTACCACGCCACTAATATTATTGCATTTGTATTTAGAACAGTGATCCTCTGATGTCCATTCTTGTCCAATTTCCCAAACTCGTCCTTCGATGACGCATTGCACTTGTTGGCAAGTACCGCAACATTTGGCATCTTCTTTGGAAGCTGGTTCGTATTCGAAACCGAGCGGGCAAGTGGAGTTGCATTGCGTTACGTATTCTCTAATGCCGACCTGTTCGTTTGCTTTCACGCACTCGAATTTCTGGCAGAAATTGTCTCCCTCTATCCAAGTGTCACCAACATCATAAGTTCGATTGTTGCCTTTGCAAGCTACAACTTCGGAATGATTACAGCATTTTCCAGGCACTTGAGTGGATTTAACGACGAATCTCTTGAGAGTTTCTTCTGGGATTGGTTTACATTCGATTTTGGTGGTAGCAATTTGCAACTGAAAAATGTACGTTTCTATATGAGATCGACATTCAATTGTCATATTAAACTAATTAAATTAGAATGAATATATTTTTAACAGATTCATACTATGATAGTCGAATAGAAGTTTTTCTATAATTTAGAAGTGTATTTATAAGTTTATCTATATAACCTCAAGCAAAATATGTCTACACTACATTTATAATAGATAGTAACACAATGCAAAACTAAATGCGCCAAAAATGGATGCTTCTCCAACACCTTCATATATTTGTCAAAACAGAGTGCGATTATTCTATTAGTCTAAGCTATAAAGGAATGAGTTTATCACTATCACAATTAATTTCATAGATGATGCCTATCTTTATTGAGAATAATGAAATAATTGAATGAATTATTTACCGATATCCTACCCTTCAGTTTTAAAAATTTAATTTGGCACACTTAATGAGTATTATTTAGTACGAAAATGGAAAAAACCAAGATGTAATGGACAAAACAAATTGATGTACACTAAGTCCAATAGATGCAACATAATTATCATTGTCAGTAAATTATAACCGTTGAAGTTTCTAAAGGTAATCTTGTATTAATTGATTGTTTTTCAATCACACTCTGGAATGCTTACATCAAAACATCCATTTAATCAGAAACCTATCTATCTTTATGAATACGGTTAATATTCGAAAATTTTTCATTATATATTTTGATATCTTCATCAAACATAAAAACAATTTTGTTTCCATTAAAATTACTCTACAAGTGAAAAAATATTGTTCAATAAAAAAACGCGTAAGCAGCATACCCCATAAGTCATCTTAGAGGGGCTGTGAAGTTAAGCAAACCTTAAAAGCCTCGAAAAATCATGAAATCCCTACTATAAAATGGCGGCGGTTGAGGAAAAGAATGGAAACCCACAAAGGATTTTCCCTTACTTCAATGCACTAACCACACTTCAAACCAAAACAAGAAATCTCTAAATGAAAATGGTGACGGTTGGAGGAAATAGTATATTTCCTAACTAGTGCGTAAAGTAAGTCTTGTTCGCACACGGGCAGCAGTCGAGTGCGAACAAGACACTTTGCGCAAAAGTTAGGAACAGTATTTTTTCTACGAGCTTTTTTTTCTGGGCTTGGACTTATTAGATTTATAATGGATATAAATTAATGAATCAATTAATTTGACACTGACGGTCAATGTCATAGAAACGTTTTTACTGCTGTGAATTACGCCTTGTTTGTACTAGGGCGCAACGTTAAATTTTGCTCTTCCAAGTGGGTGCGCAAAGTTCCTATTTTGCGCATGCTCGTAGAAAATAGTATATTACATAATAAGTGTGGTAACTAGGTTTTTAGCACACGCTAAGTGAAGTTTGAAAAACGAGCCGCAGGCGAGTCTTTTCATTCACTTGAGTGTGCTAAAAACCTTTACCACGCGAGTTATGTATACTATTTAATCTACAACCGTTCGTTTTGATTGAATGCAAATTAATTGTAGTCTAAAATTTCCCAACTTGGTCACCAGCAATGTTTTAACTTTTTTTATTGTTATGAAAATTAGGATGTCATAGCGACAAAAAAAAGCAACGCCACTTTGAAGTTGTCAGTCAAAATGTCAGCCGAAAATATGGAGATTTCACGGCTAGTTGAAGCTGCTACGGCGAACCTGCTACCACAGAAATCCGGAATTCGCTACGAAAAGGCCTATGATATGTTAATCGAATGGTGCTCCCATAAAAAAGTGGATAACATTAATGAAGACGTATTAATTTTTTTAATAATTTTTTACCGCACTAGTGCGTTAAACTAACAGTTACCGCACTAATATGGGTGTGTAAAAACATAATTTACGCACGGTTATAGATAGATAAAAGATTACACCTAGTCAACTAACATAGAATCGAAACACTAGAAAATTTTCTACCCTCTAACTCAACGCAGAGAAGATTTTGGGGTGCAAACATGTCCTAGAAGGCCGAAAACGTATGTGTTTGGAAAATTTTGGAAATACCAAAAAAGTATATACATATATATATATATATATATATATATATATATATATATATATATATATATATATATATATATATATATATATATATATATATATATGTATATATACACATATATATTTATATACATAGATATATACATATTTGAATTATTCTTGCCGTAGCAATAACAGGCCATAAGAGTTAGAAAACCGACATTATTGAAAAGTTTACGTTTCGTCGCTATATATATATATATATATATATATATATATATATATATATATATATATATATATATATATATATATATATATATATATATATATATATATATATATATGTTCCACGGAGTATGAAACGGATTTACCATCTACTTCCGAACCTCACTGTTATCTTTCGATACAGTGCAATAGTATTTCATTTTCGGGGAAAATAGGTCGAAAAATCAGATCAGGCGCATATCTAATTTTTCAACAAATCTCAAAGGAAACTTTCAACTTACCGCACCATCCGTTTTCTCGCATACGTATTTATGACAGTAGTCAGCTGACACCCATCGTTCTCCTACTTGCCTAACCGTTCCGTTGACAATACATGCTGTCTGAATGCACTCCCCACAGCAAGTAGCGTCCTCAGGCAGCGCATCGACGTACTCATATCCATTGGGACAAGTTGTGTTGCACTTTGTTTCCGTTGCGGTTATTGCCATTCCCTGGTCCACCGTTATGCACTTGTATTTTTTACAGTAGTCCGTGCCGACGATCCAAGTGTCACCGGCATTGTATATATTACCGTTAGCTTTGCAAGCTACCACTTCCGATTTGTTGCAACAACGTCCGGGCACCTTCTCCGATTTGACGACGTAATTCTCGAGAATCGAAGCTGGTATCTCTCTGCAAGTAGTTATTTTTTTCTCTACTTGAAGCTGTGAATAAATTTAAAGATATTACCTCATAGAATAGTAATTAGGTGGTTTATGAGCCAATTTTATCAATTCTAACTGAAAGACAACTAGTTAATGAATGTATTTTTTGTATGTATGTATCATTTTTTTTCAAATGGAAACAATAAATGCAATAACTTCTTCAATAAATTATGAAATGAATAAGCCGCCCTTCATTGATTTGTATAATCCTTCAATAATGTTCTATGCATTATGATGAACTGGTACCAAAAATACTTTAGCAGAAAGTAGGGTTGTAATTTAATAAGCATTTCTTTTATTTTCTTTTGGAATAAAATAAAGTTAGTAAATCTCTTGATTTCATCCGGTAAAGTATTATACACATATAAGAAGGATGTTTTTCAGTTTAGGTCTATCTATGCTTAAAATAATTAAAATTTAGTGTTCTTGTCTAATATTGATGTTCCGCCATAAGTATCGCAAAGCCAGGTTTGTTTTGAAAAAAATATATTAGGCATTCATACAAGTAAATACTATATACTGTCAACAAACTATTCTTTTCAAACACTCCTCTACATGAATCAAGAACTCTCAATTTAGATATTTATCTTAAAATTTTCTTTTGTATGACAAACAATCTTTGCACCTCTGAACTAGAACCGCAAAATATGAACCCATATCTCAAAACCGACTCAAAGTTTGCATAATATACCATCTGCAAAACTTTTATCATTCAAATAATTTGACAATAAACAAATACCATATTCAATCTGATAGAGCTTTCTCGATATATAATCAATATGACCAGTCCACTTTAAGTAACTATTGGTCTATGTAAACCGCTAAGAACGGATCGTTGAGTGCTAAATAAAATCACTTCAGTCTTTTCATTATTAATTATTAATCTAGTAGCAGTAAACCATGATTTCAACTGAGTGAAAGCCATATCCGCTCGGGTCTCAGGTAACTCAAACTCATTATCTCCCAGAACGATATAAGTGTCATCTGCAAAACATGTTATTGCATCGAAATAATCTCTTTCCAATGTACATAGATCATTAATGAAAACAATGAATAAAACAGGACCTAGAACACTTTCCTGAGTTATACCAAATTTCGATTCCGCAAATTCAGATTTGTGATATTATGAAAATTAAGTTCTCACGGAAAGAAATCCGTAAGAACTTAAATTTTCATTTATATATCCTTCATATATAGTGGTTGGAGTTACTTACCGTCCCTTCCGCGTTAATACATCTCAACTTTGTACAAAAATCATCAGATTTCCATTGTTCGCCTATATCCTTTACGATTCCATCTACCACACAAGCGTTCTGTTGACAGCTACCGCAACATTTGCCGCTGAAAAGTTCAGCAGGTTCGTACTTGTAACCAGCTGGACAAGTAGTGTTACAAGTCGTGAGATACTCCGTAATGGCAAGACGCGATTCGTCCAATTTAGAACACTTGTATTCTTTGCACACATCGTCTTCCGCCGTCCATGTTTCTCCTATTTGACGGACCTGATCGTGCATTTTGCAAGCAACAATCTCAGTTTTTTCACAGCATTGCCCATCGACTTTGGTGAAGTTAACTACGTAATTCTTCAAAGTTTCCGATGAGACTTTACTACATGTCGTTTCCATAGCTTGCACTTGCATCTGAAAAGTTTATTACAATATTGAATGCTTCATAAAAATTATATTCAAGATTATGGATTTTATAGCATATCCATGAAGGATTTGAAAAATATAGGAATCATATAGGAAGAACATACTTGAGTAAAATTAAATTGAATTGAATTGGCATTTACTTGGTGAAAGTTCATATTCATAACTTTATAAAGAAATTAAAAAAAACTATTATTATTTTTTTTTTAATTTCTTTATAAAGTTAGAAAATTAAAAACTAAAATTCTTTTTATTATATTTCAAAGATTTTAGAATTGATTTTCAATTTAAGGCTATTTAAGTGCTATTTTTTTCTATTTAATTCAAGAGTGTATTTATGAGTTGAATTATAAGCAAGTCAAAAGACTTCTCAATTTTTTTCATTAACTAAAGGCCAATTCATAATTCCTGACCAACATATTTATTACAGACAATAGAAAGAAGGCACATTCTACTTCTAACTCGTTAGTTAATAGAAAATACTCAAGAAACATTTTGGACATTAAACTATATACATAATTTAATCGAAATAACTAGTAGGTATATTGTTCAAGAGTATCAAGCTTCAAATATATGAAGAGAAAACTAAGGAATAGTTACTTATCGATAAACTGAACGTTAAAAAAAATGTAAAAATTATATTGGAACTATTATGAATCAGCCATCAGTGAGAGGAAGTGTTTGTGTGAATCAATTAACAATGATATCTGTTATCTTCAAAGTTGAAGTAACATCCAATCTTTTGTTTAAATGATTTATAATTATGTTTGAAGATCGGAAACATTGAGAAGTTATATTTTTTTATACATAAATTCAATGTAGAAACTCATATTGAATGAATTAAAAAAATGTTTTCAAATATGATTCAAATTGTATACAAAAAAATTATTGTTAGAAAGAAAATTTTTTATACAAAAATAACAGAACAAATTTGTCATAACGTGAAATTCAACCAATTCACCAACAAAATGAGGGCCCATTATGGAAACCAAATTGAAATCATTCTCACATATGAGCCATAATGAATAAAGTTGTATAATAAAGCAGACAAGTGCAGTATGTATATGTAGATCAAAATGATTGTACATCAGGGGCGGCTATTCGAAGGCGGCTAAGGAGGCTAAGCCGCCTCCTCAATAATATTCCGTGTATCTCTACTATATTATATTGAATAGACAGCATTCAGCATATTCATATTAATCAAAATCATATTATTTTATGCACCTACCTTCCTTTCAACCTACATTATATAATATAATTTATTAATTACGATAAAAGGTATTTACATTTACTGCTTACTGCATTTCATTCATTTCAAGATTTTATATAAACAGTGGCAATACTGCAGAGGCTTAATAAGGTATAGACGCTTTCATTATTCCATATGTCATGCCAGAGAGAAAAGGAAACGCTGAGAATAAATATACCTTATTCTTTTCATTGTTTATAGAAAATATGAGTAAAAGCAACATCGATTGAAGCTAGTTGCTCGGTTCAAAAAGGATGCATTAATTCTCACACAATGTCAACCAATCACAACTATAGGCTTTCGGGTAAAATCGAGTAAATTCGTTGGAAAGCATTAATTGTAGTCACCAGTGGACGAAAACAGTTTGTTTTGGATTTATTTAATTTATTTTGCTCGCTTATTGTTTTTAAAATGAGTTCGGTTACTGAAGTTAATTTTAAAAATTTCAATGGTGACTAACTGGAATTTGTTATTCCATAACTTTAGTGCACTGAGTTATGACGATAAAGTTTTATAAAAACATTGCGACCTACCCCGAAATTAAACAATTTGGTGCAGCGTAACAAACAACAGAATCCCGCTTTTAATATCAGAAATTATGAGAGACATCCTTGGCTAACCGGATCACAGATAAAAATAAATTATTTTGTTGGCAGTGTTTACTTTTTACTAGGGAAAATGTCTCTGTCTGTTTTATTTTAATCTATTTTTGGGAGGGTCCTATTTTATTTTTGTCAAGAAAAAACTCTCACTTCCCCGTTGGTTCTTGCTAGGCAACAATTGATTAATTCTTTGAATAGGTAACAAATTCGTTAAGTAGGTAGGTAGGTACCTAAGTATTTTGTGAAAGAAAAAAAATTTGATGAATAGATGAATTGTCTAATTGGCTGAAAAGAGTTTTTGTGAATATTGTAAATAGGAGTTGTAGGTCTCAAGGTAGACACTCGAAAGTGAAAACAATTTTTTTCGTAAAGAAATTAATATTTTAGAGTGCTTGTTTTACTTTGATTTTCTTTAAATTATAAGGCGGTTGACCTTGAAATCCTAAAAATTTTCGCCTCTATGGTTCATTTTTTAACACCTCTTGTAGCCTCCTTAAAACAACACCTCACGAGCCGCCACTGTTGTACATATATAATTATTTCAAATGACAAATATGTCTGATATATATTTCAGAAACCAAAATATATTGTCTTACCGTTCCATCAACATTCGAACATTTATAATGTATGCAATAGTCGGGAGAAGTCCATTCTTCGTCCTGTCTTCGAATAGTGTCATTGATAACGCACGCCACTGGCTGGCATATACCGCAGCATTTCTTCGATCCTTGTACGGCTGGTTCATATTCGTAACCCAGACTGCAGTTAGTGTCACATTTGGTAACGTGTACTTCTTTTATTATATCGCCATCTGTATTATTCGCACATTTATACACTGTACAATAGTTTTCGCCTTCAACCCATTCATCGTCAAGCTTGTATGTTTTGCCCTTTACTTTGCAAGCGGTCCTAACGGATTTAGCACAGCACTGGTTATATATCCATTGTGGTTGTAGTTCGTAATCGTTAAAATCAGCCAATTTCTCTAGGGCCTGGCACTGTTTCAAAGAACATGTTGTTTGATAGTTGCCATTTTGTGATTGTTGACATTGACATTCTCGACAAGGGCCATCACTCCATGTTTCAGATGGCTGTGAATGAAAATAAGGAAATTTAATATATTGAGAAACTTCAATTACGTTTCTAATGATAATCAACCAGAAATATTCAATCAATATTGTATAACTTTATAATTTTATATTAAAACAATGGTTAATAATAACAATTTACACATTCATTAAAAGAAATAACGCATGACGCACATTTCGGTGGAACTTCACCTTCTTCAGTTGTTAATGGCAAACTAACTATGATTCTCTGTTATATCGAAAACAAGAAATGACAAATTGTGTAGAAAGGGTAAATAGAAAGATGGTTACAAATAATTATTAGAAAAGGAAAAACCAATTCTGAACTACTAGTCAGGTAGTTCGGTAATTTTGAAAAGATTAAGAAGGGGGCTTGAAGTATGATCGATTTGGCTATTCAATAGGAGACCGGAATGCTTGTATTTATTTATCTGTAATGATTCTAAAAAATTAAGTTTAATTCCTTTACTTTCAGTATTTAACATTTTAAAATCGAAATTGAATGTGTGATTTTCTTGGATTAAATGGTTTGCATAATGTGAATCCGACTTCTGATTAACAAAGCTACGTTTGTGTTCTGAAATTCTAGTTTAAAAACTTCTGAAAGTTCTACCAATGTAAAACTTATCACAATCACCACAATTAATTTTATAAACTCCTGATTTATTATCTCTATGAACTTTGGATTTATTATTTTTTATATCATTTCCTAAATTATTACCGGTACGATAAGCAATGTTAATGTTGTGCTTAGATAAGAGAGATGTAAGTTTTTTACTTGAATTTCCGATGAAAGTGAGGCTGTTATATTTGATATTATTTTTAGTAAGGGGGTACACCTGGTTAATCGCATTTTTGAACAACTTTTTATTTATCATATTGTCTATTATTATGGGATCATAATTATTATTTACGGCAATTTGTTTAATTATATTTTTCTCGATGTTAAAATTGGCGTTGGAAAGTGGAACATTTACTAAACGATGTGCCATACTATTGAAAACTGCCATTTTGTGTTGGATAGGATGTAGGGAAGTACTATGTATGACGCTATCAGTGTGCGATGGATCTTATCATTGAAACTAAAATAATTCTGTTCCAGTCATAATTCCAAAAGCGACAACATATAACATACTTTATAATTCTTATAATAAAATATTGAAACAATGTAACCAAATATAATTAAAAATAGATATTCAACAACTAAGGTTTCAAACGAAGTATAAAAATTATTATCATTGCAACTATAAATTAAGTTAGAATTCACTTCTTCGAAGTTTCTATTATTTTTAAAAAACTTTTATCAACACGGCTTAGTAAATATTACTTGAAAATGAATGTCAAATTCCTCCTAAATATATTTGGAAAAATATAATTCTCCAAGTTTGCTTATTTTGAATATTTTCATTTTAATCTTTATGATTTTGTCGCTCTCTTTATTACTGTCCATGATGAAGATGCATGTACTTTTTTTTTACTGGGATCAGAAAAAACATTTGCAGAACATCAAACAGATAGGACTTTCGTATTTCTATTTTGTATTTAAAAGTGACGAACATTTCGAATATACGAGTGTCACCTTCATATGACCTTCAAACTTTATACTAATGAAATGTTAACTTAGGGTGAGTGTATTTCTCTCATTTTCTTAGTATAGGTGTTTGACACTCAATCAATTTGAATTGAGAAGGCCGATGCTCGATTAATATTAATAAACATTTTAATAAATACAAATAATGTATAATATCCGATCATGTAACGATCATTGAATAATTTAGTCGAATTAGTGACATTTCAATAAAACATGTGTATTTATTACAGTCAATTAATTAATGAACTCGACGTTCGTATAATTCAAATGAATCATATAACGAAAAACATTTAATTTGAATACACTTCTTTTCATTTAATCAGAGTATGATTGATTCAGAGTCATTGAATTCGTTCAATTCTATATTTTTGGACTCTGTTATCTCCATACAAAAGTAAGAATAACTATCTGGTTTTTGTTTAGAGAAAATATTAATTAATGTGATATATAAGAAATAATCACCCTTTTTAATGATAACAGCCCCAAGAAACATATCTCATTTAAAAAAGCTTCAAGTCAATTGTGAATCAAGTCATAGAGATAATACAGATAGAGTAGGCATACTATAGGCGCGTGTGTAAGCGAGAGCGTCCGGCCTTTAGAAAGAGAGAGAGAATGACATACGTATGCTGTCCTTGTGTACTGGCGCATGCGCGTCGGACTAATTCATGTCAGCACGTGAATAAAATGTTTCGTTTGTACGGAGTATTTGACGGAGATAGCATACCTACATGATTCTCTTTCTCTTTTTATCCGTAGGGCGCTCCCACCTATAGGCATGCCTACTCTATGTGTATTATCTCTATGATCTAAGTAGGTGAGCATTCATATAAAAAAATATATCAACAATTTGTGGCCTATACATCCTTATCTCATTCAAATCAATACTAGTTTCCACAAAATTCATCTTATCCTAACTTAAATTCTCATAAAAATACCTATCAGATTTGATTTGCTCAAAATTTTTTTAGATTCATGAGAAAATATATCTACAAATATGGCATATGCATTTTCATCTCATTTGCACAAACTTCATCTTATCCTAACATAAATTCTCATAGAAAATTCGATTTGATTTGCTCAAAATATTTTACATACATTCTTCAGGTATTTTTGCTTCTCGTTATCATTCCTTGGACGTTCTCCGCCCTTCTCAGCGGCGATGAAGGAACTCTCAAATATGCACTTATCTTGTGGTGGCAAGCAAGTGAACACAGGACAACATTGGTTTTCATCCTTTTGCTTTTTTAATTCGTAAAATTCTTGACATTTCGGAGGGGCGGAACATAGTTCCGGTTTGCACACTAATTTGACCTTTGCGCAGCAGTCGCTTTCATCAATTACTCTTTGGTATCCGTCCTCAAGCGGTAGTGGAGTAGTTGAATCGACAGGTTTACACTTATCTTTCGGTATACATTCACAGATATTTTGGTAACAACCATCGTCTTTCTTTGATAACTTAGGTTGTTTATCTTCACCGCAGACTAAGGGCTGAGGGGTTGAACATGGAACTGGTGTCGTGGGTTCAGGCACTGAGAAAATGAAAAAGTGCTTAATATTAATTTAGTGTTCAACAGATTCAATGAGTTCAACCAAAATCTTCCATGTGAATTTGAAACTGAATTCTCTTTATAATATTTGGTGTAAACCAAATTACCAAATATCAATGAATCATATACTAAGTGTCAATTGCAATAGGTTTCTCTCTACTACCATGTCAAATGAATCATTGAGCATGTTCTTACGACCTTCTCGAATTATTATCAGAAAGATTAGAAAGTGTTTGACTCATTATTTAATCAATTAATTGATAATCTAGTAGAAATCAAGTTAAAAAATATTCATAACTTTATAAAGAAATAAAAAACTAACTTTTCACAGGTTGAAATAAAAATCTATTGAGTAAACGCGTTTCGTCATAATATTGACTTCATCTCGTACTAAATTGTGGTATTACAATACAATCTATTTATACGAAAAATTGAACATAAAAGAGCGGTTCCTAGAGAAACTAAATAACAATAAGCAATTCATTCAGAGTTATTGGTAGGTACATTGAGCAGATTAAGAAGAAGAGAAGGTTTACTTCAATCTGGTCGTTAACTAGGTTTCCGGAATTTTTATATTTATTGATGTACCTATAGGGATTCCCAACAGTTAGTTTTGTGGAGACTATTTTCTAATTGTAATATTTTATAATTGTGATTGAAGGTATGGTTTTCTTGAATAAGATGGCACGCATAATTAGTCAGTTTTCTGCTTAATATAGCTACGTTGGTGTTCGTGTATTAGAGTTTGAAATTTCTAATTGTACGTCCTAAATAGAATTTTTCACAATCGTCACAGTTGAGTCTATAAACACCAGTACGTTCATCCCTATGAATTTTCGATTTGTTGTTTTTAATCAATTTTCCAATGCTATTGTTGGTTTTATATGAAACTTTGAAATTTTGTTTATGAAGAAACAATTTCAGGTTTTCGGAAGTTTTGCCAAAGTATGTTAAACTGCTAAATACTATACTTTTCTCGGATATAAGTGGGTAAACTTCTGAAATTGCCATTTTGTATTTTTTCCTCTGAATGAGACTGTCAATCATATTGGATGAATAACCATCATTTACTGCCATTTGTTCAATTATATGCAATTTCTCTCGAAAATTAGCATCGGACAACGGAATTTTGAAATGCCTATGAATCATACTATGAAAAGCGGCTAATTTATGTGAAATCGGGTGTAGTGATGTGTTATGAATTTTAATATCTGTATGAGATGGTTTATGAAAAATTGAAAATTCGTGTTTGTTGCTTTTTCTGGTAATAGTTAAATCTAAGTAATTAATAGAATAATTATTCATTACAGTCTCTAGAGAAAATTTAATACGGGGGTGTATGGAATTAATATAAGTATGAAATTATGTCTATCTGTATATTAAAAAATATTGCTCACCATATTGATAAAATCTTATTTCACTCTGAAAAATATGACAGCAAATAGTTTCAATTCAAAAGAAAGTAAAGAATGTTATTTTTTTGAATTATGTTTTAATTTTTCATTAGCAGAAATGTAGTAAACGTAGGAAAGATCTTCCATAGCAAGTGTATTTATCTGAGTTGATACTTACCGCAAGTGTATTTATCGCAACATTCCTCAGTATGGCTAATCACTTTCTGCGGATTGTAACCTTGTTCGCAAATAGTACCAATTGCAGGACATTCCTGCTTTTGACAAAGCACACCTTGTCCTTCGCAAGTACAATTCGTACAAATATCTTTTACCCACTGGTCTCCTGGATGATGACCTTCGGCGTCACAATCAATACATTCTCTTTCCGGTACGCATGTAGTTCCTTTGAGAACCTTAAAAATGAGTCATAAATTTTTATTAATATTGAAATTCATACCATCAAAGAACGTACCTTTCCTTCTGGACAAAAACAACCTTCAACAATCTCCGATACACAGGAGTTTTCTTTATTATTAATGGTTTCACAACTAGCTGGGCAGGTAGATCCGCAAGCAGAAAATACTTTGTCGTCCGTACATTGGGGTTGAGGACACATGTCAAAGTGCCAGTTCACGCAGATTCCTTCTTTGGCACATTCTTTAGCGTATGATTCTATGATTGGACATACAGTGGAAATATCAGAAGTTTCTCCCTCTTCAATGCATGTTTCTTTATTACACCATTGTTGATAAATGCTATAATCAACGACGGGGTAACACTGAAAATATAATCGTAACATTATTTTGATATATCCGACAACTTTACTTTTAGAAGTATACTTCCAGTGCTATGAATTAAAAAAATTCTACTTCACCACCAGAATCTTCGCTATAATATACTAGAGGAACAAAATTTGAAAACAAAATGTTGGAATTATTTAAGAATTATTCAGTTTGTTGATGAAATTTTCACAAAAACCAAAAGAAATTATATGCTATTGAGAGACTTGATATAATAAATCCAGTCCAGTTCTAGATTTCTGAATGGACAACAGAATAATTTCATCCAGACCAAATATTCATCTCTTCGATTTTGAAATTAATTGCTCTGTGTGGAATGCACCAGTCACTGACTAATTACCGTCTCAAAGATTGAATTTTTGGTATAAAAACCATCGTCACTCAGCATTTTTGCAAAACGACGTTCTAGAAATCGAAATTAAAATCGCAATAATTATCAATGTGCTATTAGACATAGTAAACTAATAATCATATTTTTTCCAATTTATCAACATTTTTTCAATGATCGTACACTATTATGACCTAACCAAAATAACCTTATGATTCGAATTTAATATTATAAGTAGCTGAAATTGATTTTTTAAATGCAAAGTACTGAACGCAACATTACATATGGAGTCCCACAAGGATCTGTTCTGGGTCAATTACTGTATATTTTGTATGTTTTGAGTTTGAAGAAGGCGGAGCTGAGAGCTAACTATTTCATGTTCGCTGATGATACTATTCTAGTATATACTGGAGAAAACTTACAGTGCATGGAAGAAGAGATAAATAATGATCTGCTAAAATACAACTCATGGTTAACAGAAAACAAATTGAAACTCAATACCAACAAAACAAAATATATGTTATTCAAACAGAAAAATAAGAACGAAGATATCATTCAACTCAGATTAGGAAGCAGTATTTTAACTAAAACAGATCAAGCTAAATATTTAGGAATCATTTTGGACAACAAGTTGAACTGGCAAGCACATTACCAATATTTGAGCAGTAAAATTATTCCGATGATAGGTATGATATATAAATGTCAACAGTATTTGGATATTAATTCTAAATATAAGTTATACAATGCTTTCTTTGCTTCGAACATAAGATACCTGATATGCATCTGGGGGACATGTTCTGAAACTCTGCTATCAAAATTTCAGAGAGAAAATTGATTATAGGACTCCTACTGCAGAGGTATACAAAACACTAAATATAGAACCAATAAAAACACTATTAGAAATAGAACAATGTAAAAAGTAATTTATAAAAAAGAATATGAAGGATATAAACTCAACATCAGGTTGACAAGAAATAGTGAAATTCATCAATACGGAACCAGAATAAAACATAATCTCCACTTACAACAAGCAAGGACTGAAATAGGCAAAAGGAATCCAATAAGAAAATGCTCTGAAACATTTAATAGATTACCTCTAGAAATACAGAATAGCAGCTCATTTCCTAAGTTTGTGAAGTCAATAAAAACATTTTTTTGTTCAGCAAACTTAAATTGAATATTAACTTCTAAGAGCGATTGAACTCCTGGAACAGCAATACGCTGATTTGGAGTAAACTTACCTAAATCATGAATTATCATTTTGAGTTTAATATTTTATATATGAGATTATTTTTGATTTACTGTATGTTTAGGTAAATAAATAAAAAAAAATGCTGAATACGTACAGCTCCAAAAACAGTTTCATCCAACAGATGAATGCATGGGTTTTGACTATCTGGCAGTGGTTTGCATTTTTCTATCGGCTTAACTTTACATTGTTCTTTAGTTTGTTTTTCAGGTAACCCGTCGAAGAGCCAATCCAAGCTGAACTCTTCCACATCATCTGTTATTGTTCCATTAGCCAAGCGAAGATCGTCGTCCGGGTTTTTGTTACAATCGCCACAAAGACCTTCGAGTTTACCACCATACTTATAGGAAGGTGCTCTAACCGTCACCCCAAGAGAGGGATACTCAATATTAACCTAAAATTTGAGAACTCGATAAAAACATTATCGAATATGTCACACTTGTTTTACCTCGACTTGATCGGCTAGCAGAAGAAGGTTCAAACCATTATTTGGGCTCTGCTTGATTTTGATCCAACTAGACAAACTAGCGTAGTTATCTGGTGTTAATTGTTGAGAATCAACATTTACATCAATAACGTCATTAATTGAATCTGCTAGAACATTTATGGTATGGGTTCCATATAGAACAGTCACACTTTTGATGCATGTTTTATTTCCTTTGGCACAAGGTCCGTTTGTTATTAAAACCTGAAATTTTTCATTGAATGCAAATCTCTGGTTGTATGCCGTTTTCATATACTCACTTGGAAGTTATGTTCATTATCTTTGTCTCCATTAAGTATATCTCTGGTTAAAACGTATACACAGTTTCCGGCTACAGTGAAATTGCTCTCGTCGTATGTTAAGAAGTCCAATGGACCAGTGACTTTACACTCGCAATCCCTACATTCGGAAGGTTTGATGCATTTATCACCCTTTCTAACTAATTCTGCAGGGCAGTAACAGCCAGGGTAACATGCGTGATCTACCTTTGGACACAATGATTCATCGCTCAAAGATTCGCAAGAAGGTTCGCATTCTTTTTGGAAACAATCTTTGTACACAAGAGGGGCTGGACAATTGCTGGCTGAAAACAAAATGATGCACCTTAATAATCTAGTATAATAATATATTTTCAAAACTAAATTTGAATTTACTACGTTTATTATCACAAAATATTTTGAAAAATATAACACTGCGATTGCAATTTCGGTCACTATACCTTCATCGGGCAGATTGAGTTAAGAACTGAATACAAAATAATTATAGATTTGCGCTTACGGGTGGGAAAGGATTATTGCAGGTACCTAAATAGACAAGAGGAACATATTTCAAGAAGGGCTAATCGAGTGAATTTCACAAATTGGTACAATACAATGTTCTTATAAAAGTCATTATTGTTTAAATACACTAAATATAGGAGAATATATCAAGTCAATCTGGTCGTTCAGCAAGATATCTTCTGCATTATTATTGAGTTTAAAAATTTCTAATGATTCTAAGTAAGTAAGTTTGGTTCGTTTCGGTAATTTGTGCATGATTTGAAAATTATCTATTAGTGGAAATGGGTGGTGGTTTTCACGGCAATGATTTGAAAACGTTGAATCCGTTTTATTTTTCAAAAAAGATTGTTGGTGTTCTTTAAATCTTGTCTTGAACGATCGACCAGTCTGACCTATATATACCCCTTTACATACAGTACAAATCAACTTATAAACTCCTGAACTTTCAAATTTTGAAGTGATATCTTTGGCATTGAATAAAAATCCTGAGAGTTTTGTCTTAGGTTTGAAAGCAATTTTAATATTACATTTAGGTATGACATTAGCAACTTTTTCTGGTAGAGGACCAAAATATGTTAAAGATGTGAATTTTTCCGATTTTTCTACTTTTAATTGGGGATATATGCTGTTGTACGCTAGTACAAAAAGTATTTTGTGATAATAAACGTAGTAAATTCAAATTTAGTTTTGTTAATCATGCTAAATTATCACGTAGTAACGACGGATTCCATCAACTATATATTTTCACATGATTGATTAGTCACCACTAAAAAATACAGATTAGAAGAATTTTCTGTTTTATTATAGTTATTAGATTTAAACGCATTCTGCAATGAAAAAGCCGATTAAAAAAATCCCATCTCTCATGAGAGGAAAATCTTTAACAACTAAAAAATACAGATTATATTGATTTTCGGTTTTATTATTTATAGTTAATATTTTTGAATGCATTTTGTAATAAAAAAAACTATTTCTCTCATCTCTCGATAGATGCAAGTCTTCTCACTTTTCTGAGATTGTTTTTCCAAAAAATAATATTCGATGCTGATGTTGAAAGAATAATTTTCCGAAGAATCGAGAGGGAATTTTTTGAAATTCTAACGCGTTAATTTACATTTCATGTAGAAATTCTTCGAAATAAGTACATCAATTTGTTAGAAAATTGATCATTTCATCCGAGAAATATAACCAGCTCTTGCAATCAACTAAAAGTTGTAATAATAATATTCTCTCAATTTTTTACAGTAATTATTCAACGGATCCAAAACTGATTGAATATCTTTATCAATGGTTGTATTTCTTTAAATTTAATAATCAAGAATGATTAACTTACGGCAATCGTACTGGCCTCTCCATCCAGAAATATCCACATCAGGATTAGCAGTCAAACAATCCACAACGAATGACTGCAATAGCTGGCATTTACATTTTTCAATATTAGTGACATTTTCTTTCGTCGAAGTGAGAAGGCATTCGCAGGCGGTGTCCAGACATCTGGACACAGAAGCCTCAATATCCACAACATTCGAGCACGAGGATAGATAGTCATCTCTAAAAATTAAAAATCGAAATATTAGTGCATATTCATATATAATATATATATATATATATATATATATATATATATATATATATATATATATATATATATATATATATATATATATATATATTATATATATATATATATATATATATATATATATATATTATATATATATATATATATATATATATATATATATATATAATATATATATATATATACAGTGCTTTCATGATGAAAGGAACAAATTCATTAAAAAATTAGGTTTTCTATTTCATGTTAAAATCCTCGGACAGGTCGATTAGTATTTTTATTTGGGCATTTTTCGCAATAAAAATTTTGTATACAGGGTGTCTCATTCAAGAGCTATGGCTTTGTCATTAGTTTTTTAAAGGTAATACCCTGTATATTATTTCACTTTACAATTCTACGATAAATTCTTATCACTTTTTTGTGAACATACCATATGCCTCAACTCGATGGATTGCCAGAAACGGAGATAGTGGGTAATGAGAGGTACGATATGAAAACACACAAATGTAATTACTAATTTAATTTTTACATATGTTCCAATCTGTTGTCCGTTTACTTCGAAGACATTTTGAAGTCGATTCAAAGTTTCCCGTTGCACATTTTCAATTACTTCTGGACTGATAAGTCTTATTTCCTGCCTGATTCTCTCTTTTAGATCATCAATATTATTTGGTCTATTCAAATAAACTTTAGACTTCAAATAACCCCATAAGAAAAAATCCAATGGGGTTATGTCCGGTGATCTTGGCGGCCACTCAATCGGACCTCTCCGTCCTATCCATCTGTTGGAAAAAGTTGCATCAAGAAATTGTCGAACAGCGATTGAATAGTGAGGAGGTGCCCCATAACCATATCTCGTTATTAGGTATGTCAGGATCTTGTGGGTTAGGAAACAAAACAGCTAAAGCCGGAATGAGTTCGAACTGGAGAAAGTTCAAGTAGTCCTCTCCGTTTAGTGTTCCTTCAAAAAAATAGGGACCAACTATACGATTTCGAACAATCGCTGCCCATGTATTAATTTTTTGAGGCCGCTGTGTGTGGCATTCTTGCATCCAATGAGGATTCTCGGTCGCCCAATACCTACAGTTTTGTCTGTTGACGTGGCCATTTAAAGTAAAGGTGGCTTCATCAGAAAAAATTATGTTTGTAATGAAATTTAGATGTTGATTATGAATTTCAAGAATCTGCTCACAAAACTGTACTCTGCGGTCAAAATCGTCTTCTAATAATTCATGTACCAGCTTAATTTTATAGGGATGATACTTATTTATCTTAAGTATTTTATGCACGGACCCTACTGATAAATTGTAATTATTGTATATTGTAGTAATGGATGTATGAGGGTTATCTTGGGTTTCTAGTAGAACGTTCAGCACTGTTTCTTCAGATACTCTCGGTGGTCTTCCTTTAGGTAAATCTCTAACGTGGCCGTATCTCCTGAATTTTGATTCAATTTTGCTGACTGTCGATCTAGTAATTGGCGGACGATCAGGATGATTTTCATTGAATAGATTGCAGACTTCTTCTTGTGAACGCACCCTATCTCCAAAACCAATCATCATAAGTACTTCAATACGTTCTCTCTCAAGTAATTGCATTTTCTTAAACAATGAAGTAGTGTAGTGCCTGGAGCGTTAAAAAACGTGAAACTGCGGACTATTACAGCACCAGTGAATGAATTCAGATGGTACATGTGAAATTTCATTCTTCAGATTAATGACAATGTTTACCTAAATTTTTTTTTGTACTTTTAATCCACATTTTAAATCTCCAGGTGCTCCACTATCTCCGTTATAATCTGGGAATCCATCAAGTTGAGGCATATGGTATTTCCACAAAAAGTGATAAGAAATTTATCGTAGAATTGTAAAGTGAAATTAATATACAGGGTATATTACCTTTAAAAAAAACTAATGACAAAGCCATAGCTCTTGAATGAGACACCCTGTATACAAAATTTTTATTGCGGAAATTGCCCAAATAAAAATACTAATCAACCTGTCCGAGGATTTTAACATGAAATAGAAACCTAATTTTTTAATGAATTTGTTCCTTTCATCATGAAAGCACTGTATATATATATATATATATATATATATATATATATATATATATATATATATATATATATATATATATATATATATATATATATATATATATATATATATATATATATATATATATATATATATATATATATATATATATATATATATATATATATATATATATTAATAATAACATTTATTTAGCAAAATTGCTAGTATACAAAAATCTTCCATATTATCACATGTGAAAAATAAGATCAATTGGAGACAAAGAAAACAAACCTGAAAAATAATACAAGCTGCATCCGAAAACAAATTTTTCTTAACCTAGATTTAAATTGCTTGACAGTTTTTGAAGCTTTGATCATTATGGGAAGGTTGTTATACCATCTGACACCCATCACATCTATTGACTTGTTCAGATTGGTGGTATTGAAATGGTCAATAAATAAATGATCCCCTGTCTTAAATTATAATTTATCATATCTCCCCCTCTAATAAAATAATTTCAAAAACATTTTGGTGCCAGACCGTTTAAAATTTTGAAAATTAAAATTAAATTTGCTTCTTCTACCCCATTTGTTTGACATTCAAAAATTTCAATTTTTTTTAACATATCATTAACTCTAGTATAAATTCTTCAGCCCAACAAAATTCTCATATTATCTATATATATATTTATATATATATATATATATATATATATATATATATATAGGTATATTTAAATATACAATATATACATATTACCAAATGCATATGTTGATATTACTTCGATAAAAATCACATTCAAGTATTGATACATTTTGCATACATCTGTTAAGTACCTTTTCTGAGTCACTTGAAAAATTATTCCATACTGCCATTTTTCCCGCATGTCTCATTTGCAACTAAATCGTACCATAACTAACTATAATACCTGTTAAGCAGTCATTGATTACAGAGTATAGATTTGTTAACTGACAAAAAATAGTCAAAAGCTTCTTACGATATAAAAAATATATACTTATAACATACTTGAGGTTATGAGATATATATATATATATATATATATATATATATATATATATATATATATATATATATATATATATATATATATATACTAGCTGACCCAGCAAACGTTATTCTGCCATATAAATTATTTTTATCTATCTATTCATCTATCTGCCGATGTATCTCTATCTATCTAACTATCTATCATTATATCTATCTATCTATCAATCTATCTGACCCGGCAAACGTTTCAATTATTGAAATGGCTATTAAAAAATATGGGTTGTTGATAGAAGGGTGAAAATTTAGAGTTGTATGTATTTTAATGTAACATCATAAAAAATTTATGAAAATGTTTGGAGTGGACATACCACTAATCTCTTCACAATGAAAAATATATTACGATCTATTCTCAGACCGACTATTGCTATTTTCGATTGCCACCTTGCAACCTTATTGCGGATCTGTGGATAAAATTTAAAAAAAAATTGAAATCGCGATGGAAAAATAGGGGTTGATCGTAGAAGGGTAAAAAATTGAGAGTAATATGAATTTATTTATTCTAAGTCATGACAAAATAAAAATGAGAATCTTGCCAAAAAAAAGTTTATAATTAACAAATAAAAAATATGGGTTTATCGTAGAGCGGTGAAAATTTAGAGTTGTATGTATTTTTGAATGTTGAATCATAAAAAAATTAGAACAGAAAATTCTGTCTGAAAAATAGAAATTGAAATTACTACCCTCCACATTCAGGGGATGAAAAATAGATGTTGGCCGATTCTCAGACCCAACCGATATGCATACAAAATTTCATGAGAATCAATTTCAGAACAAATAAAAAATAATCGTAGAGCGCTAAAAATTTAGGGTTGTATGTATTTTTGAATGCTTTATCATAAAAAAAAAACAGAAAATTTGGTCTGAAAAATGAAAATAAAAAATTAAGGGGTGGACCACCCTTAGCATTTAGGGGGATGAAAAATAGATGTTGGCCGATTCTCAGACCTACCCGAAATGCACACAAAATTTCATGAGAATCGGAAGAGCCATTTCGGAGGAGTTTAACTTCTAACACCGTGACACGAGAAATTTATATATTAGATATATATATATATATATATATATATATATATATATATATATATATATATATATATATATATATATATATATATACCCTAACAACACAGGGATGTCCTAGGTATGCCTTTTTGATGTACCGCAGTACAAGTAAATGATTGGGATATCCCGGGGATGTCCCGCATAATTTGTCCAGAGGACATCCCATCTGGAATATCCATAGGATATCCCATTCATGTCCCTGGAATTTTCAATATCCACTCACATATATAATAAGAATCATCGAAACTCATCGAAATGTTGAAAATGTTTATTTTTCTTCTGGAAAATAATTATGGAGAAAAATGAAATATATCTCATACATTTCTGGGAAGTGACCATTTCACAAGTAGAAAATTATTCCTTTTGGCAACATTGCTTGAATTATTTGGTGTTCTGTCAACAATAGGAAGATCAACGGCATTCTGCGTTCTTATTGTTTGTGATTGGCCATTTTCGTGAGCATTTATATCTTGGTATAATATTAAAATATTGAATGTACTCTTTGAATCAAATAATTGATGCAATAATAAATGGTTAACCCATTCTGAATATTATGTTTATAGTTTATTCATTAAGGGCCAAGGAGAGAAGCCACAGAGAAAAAGATGATGCAATAATGCCTGCAACAAATGCACCGTCACTCTAAAATATATATGTATAATTTTATACTGATTAATTTATATAGTTTCTTTCATTTATTTATCATATGAATTTTTCCATTCTTTTGTTGATTTATTATATATATATATATATATATATATATATATATATATATATATATATATATATATATATATATATATATATATAGAGAGAGAGAGAGAGAGAGAATGATTTTTTGTTTGTCGTTTTCTGTAATTATCATATTTTAACACAATGTTACATTCTTTTATGAATTAAACTTGTTTTGTGTTGAGAATCTTTGAATTTTTTTCTCCAAATTTTCCATAAAATTCTTCAAATTATATGAATCAAGGAAATGGAAATGCCAGGACGTCCAGGGGATGTTCCTCATATATATCTTCGGGATATCCCTGGGACATACCAGAAGGACATCCCATGGGTGTCCTTTTCGGTGGAAAGTAGATGTCCCTGGGACGTCCCTAGTAGGTACCATGTCCCCACTAAGGATATCCCAGGGACGTCCTAGTAGCAAATGAAGGACGTCCCTGGAATGTACAAGGAATGTACTTGTGTCGTTAGGGTATATATATATATATATATATATTTATATATATCTATATTTATATATATATATATATATATATATATATATATATATATATATATATGAGAGTAAGCTCCTGCAGATGATAATTTATAAAGTGAATTAATTATTGGTTATACTGATTGTCAAATACATATGAAAGTAGTTATCATCAAACTCTCCTGAGGCATCGAAATTTCGTATGTATAACTTGATTAATTGTAGAATGTGTAATTACCTAACAGTACTGCACAGCTGCCATGCCTTGTTCTGTATATCGCTAGGACACGTGTTAATTTTGCAAACAGGACGAGATTTTTCTGCAATCGACCAACTATCGCCGAACTCGCTGGTAGTTTTAGCCAAATCGCCGTTGGGTTTCCGCTTGTCGTTATTGATGTTATTGTCGAAATAACCGCATAGGCCGTCAACTTTTTCTGATAATGAATGTACCACTCCAACCTTCACATTTCCGTCCGAATTCCATTCGATCCAGAACCCATGAGCCAGAGATGTGAAAGCTATGATATTTCCAACCTTCGAAATTCTGAATTCGTTCGATTCTCTGCCGATCCTTATAAGTTGATTTGTGGTGTAAACATGTCCATTGTACTCGACAGTTAAATTAGGGTGGAATACAAACTGATCGCCAACTATGTAGACGTGCAAATCACGACTGCATGTTTCCGTGCAGTTCTTGCTCACTGAAATATACAATCATTTTAGCCTATTTTTACTGATTAAATGTTCATTATTTTGCTGTAAATTTTTGTGGAGGTCTAAATCGACAATCTTCCCGTGTGTATCTGTATAAAAAAAATTTGCCTCTTCTAGCAACATCAACATCGTTACGCGTCAAGTTGACAAATCAACTTTTTACCCCGAGGCGAAGCTAAAGGGTTTATAGTCTCACGACAAAAAGTTGGTAACTGGCCCGATTTTAAAAATTTCAACGGATATCGATAAAACACATATGATTTCATTAGGGAATTTGAATTCCCAATTTTTACCAACGAAGAATAAAAAACTATAGCGTTTTTTAGATAGGCAATACGACATGCGCAAGCGCCAATGTACGAAGTCCTATAAAACATGCGTCGAAGTGCTCTGTGTGCCACGGTAACCAAGCGACGTTGATAGCTTAAGCTTGATTCTGCGTCTGTGTCTGCTTCCCATCCATAGAGATATCTTATCAATTTGATTCATAATTTGCAGCAAAATGAGCCGGGATAGGATATTCAAATTCGACAGTCAAACAATGAATTTTTTGGCTAAATTTTCACTGATTTTCTTCGTAATATCGACTTATTAATACATTTATTGAAATTTTCCTTCATTTCATTCGTAAAATCGACTTTCATTGTTATTTAATTTATATAATAGTTACATTCAAAAAATATTGACGACATGCACATGCGCCGAGGGGTTTTATCATTCCTAGTGCTACGCAGTAGGGTGTCCTTCATTTTTATATTATATAGTTGGAATAACTGCCAGAATCACAGTATATATGCTTCTTTGTCAATAAAATACGAAGAGTTTAATCAATACTTATCTTACAGCCATTAAACAACCGTCATTGTATTGAAGGTATAAAGTGGATATTCTGATAAATCGATAGCTGGAGGTATTCCTCAAAAAAAATTCTTCTACAAGGTGAGAAAGCTGCGTATACATGGGACCAAAAATTGTTCCTTTCAAATTCTAAAATTAGCAACAAGGGATACCTTCTCACATCTTGAGATGTTTGATCCAACTCTATTGGCAAATCAAAAAAAATAAAATAAAATTTATTGTATACTCCAAAATAAAGCAATCTTCGAACAACTAATTCGCAAGGTTCTCAGGGCACACGTAAAAATTGTTTATCTTCAATAAGCAGAAGAAGTGCTTCAAGACTTATTCTAACCCTTATAATAACCACATATATGCTTATACCTTCACTCATGATCCCCGCATCAAGCAGTGAGAAATTCATGGGTTTTAGTTTGCTAGAGTAAATATTAGATTTAAATATACACATTGGAAAATAGTCGTCTAAAAGAAAGTCATATCATTATTAATGGCAATAGTAGATGAAATGAAGAGGGATTAGTGAATAACCGTTCGCTGACTGAATTTATTTGAGATATTCTAAAAAATTTCTAATTTTTAATACTATTTATGAACTACTGTGTTTCAGTAGAAATGAATTTTTCTCCACAATTTTTAAAGTGCACTATTCTCAGGTAAATTATTATAACTATTCAACTTACGTATAACCGCCCAGTCGTTGTGTTCCAAATCACGAGCTATAACATGATCGCAAATATCATATCTGTACTCAGTTCCATCAAATGTAACAAAGGTTCGTCCAGTGATATTGCAAACACTATCAGGAACTGGCAGTGGAACACAAACCAACCTACGAAATAATTTATTTTATTCAATCTAATATATATATATATATATATATATATATATATATATATATATATATATATATATATATATATATATATATATATATATATATATATATATATATATATATATATTATATATATATATATAATATATATATATATATATATATATATATATATATATATATATATATATATATATATATATATATATATATATATATACACTCTGGTGCAAAAAAAACGCAACAAGTTAATATTTGGTAATATTTGAGAAGTCATAGTTTTTTTATTTATAGTTCAATTTTGAAAAATTTTTCAGAAAACTGTAGATGAAATATTTAGTTTCAACTTGCCCATTCAGTCTTTTGTTGAAAGCTGCCTCATTAGTTATTCTACAGGGTTAATGAGAAGTTTGTTGTTGAACCCTAATTTCAAAACACCCTGTGGAATAATCTCGTGGTCAGATTCTTTCAAAATACCAGTTATTCTTAAGAATCATTTCTTTCAACATTTTGTTTTTCATTTCATGCCTTTAAGTGCACTAGTTCATTTTTAATAAGAGAGAAAAGATCTCCAAGCAACAGTTTACCCAATTTTATGAACTGTTAATTTTTGACGAGATGGCTTTGCTTATTGTGCCATAATCTCAGTTTGACAACTCAGTTTATGAATCCAGCAATGAGAAAGCAACAATATATTGTTCATTTATAATAATAAGCAATTATTGCAAAATTTATTTATGCAAATTTATTTAATTCAAATTAAAAATCAAACTTCAAAACAAACCAATTCATCTGCATCTTCAATAACCTGAAGAAACGTACTTTTTACAAATTTAGATTAATATTTTGTATTACCACCTCTAGCTCTTATTACTGCCTGCATACGTCGGTTCATATCTTTCAATAAGGTGACGAATAGCATTTTGAGGAATATTTTGCAATTCCTCCTGAATTGCTGAACGAAGCTCGTTTATCGTATAGTTTGATTTTTAATTTGCATTGATAAATTTGCAAAAAACAATTCTGCAATAATTGCTTATTATTATAAATGAACAATATATTGTTGCTTTCTCATTGCTGGATTCATAAACTGAGCTGTCAAACTGAGATTATGGCACAATAAGCAAAGCCATCTCGTCAAAAATTAACAGTTCTTAAAATTGGGTAAACTGTTGTTTGGAGATCTTTTCTCTCTTATTAAAAATGAACTAGTGCACTTAAAGGCATGAAATGAAAAACAAAATGTTGAAAAGAAATGATTCTTAAGAATAACTGGTATTTTGAAAGAATCTGACCACGAGATTATTCCACAGGGTGTTTTGAAATTAGGGTTCAACAACAAACTTCTCATTAACCCTGTAGAATAACTAATGAGGCAGCTTTCAACAAAAGACTGAATGTGCAAGTTGAAACTAAATATTTCATCTACAGTTTTCTGAAAAAATTTTCAAAATTGAACTATAAATAAAAAAACTATGACTTCTCAAATATTACCAAATATTAACTTGTTGCGTTTTTTTTGCACCTGAGTATATATATATATATATATATATATATATATATATATATATATATATATATATATATATATATATATATATATTCTTCCATGTCATACCCATATTCTGACAACAATAGACTACAAAATTATAGCAAAATTAAAAATAATCTTTTAAGGTTAATTTTATGGTGAAATAAATTACAAAACCAATATTTGCAGAATAATGTTATGGACAGAAAAATATAATATATTTGGAAACAGATTTGGATTCGAAAAGTAAATTGATCAATTAGCAATAACAATACTAATATAAACTTACATTGGGCATTGCTTATCTCCGACATCAACCAGCTCTTCATCAGATTTCTGATATCCAGGTGGGCAATCTTCTACTGTGCACTCTTCCGTAGTATTTTTATAAGGTGGTGGTGGTGCAATACATCTGTATTGTACACATTCTTGGAAATTGGAAGATGGACTGTCGAGTTTGAAAGGAACTGAAAGAAATTGTTTATATTGTTTCTAGTTAAAACAATGTTATGATTAAAAATGGCTGTAACCAGCTAAGGAAGGATGCAAGATTTCAATTTAACAAATAATTTCGACCTTAGCTACTTATTTAACAGAGAAAAAGTATGCAACATCTACCAGATCTTTTTTATATAATTCAATGTGAATTTCAACCGAATTACCCGACAGGTATAGATACCAACATATTTTATTTAGTTATTTATAGAAAAAAGTGAGAGACTTATAAAACGCCACACATGAACAAGACGATTTATAATAGTTCAATATGACCAATATGTCTTATAATAACTGAACGAAATTTATTTGAAAACTCTTCATTGTATTTATGTAATCTCTAGAATTCCTATAATTTTTAATAGAACAAATAAATCCTGATGTTTCTGTTCGTATATCACATTGATAGCTAAATGAACCTGCCTCCGTATTGAATCATTAGTTTCGTTGATTAGTAAATAAAATAAAACAAGGTTTATTCAACTGATAAGTTCATTCAAATTTTAGGAAACATTTATTTTAATTTATTAACATGTCTGATTGCATTCACCGAGATGAGTGAAAGTATCATCGCCACTAAATACTCGCATGTAATACCAACCTGTTCTATAATTTCCTCCTTTAACACCTCCTTTGATACCACTTCTTCTTGCACGTTTCACTCCTTTTACGCCTTTAATTCCTCTTCGACGTCCCTTAACGCTAGAATATCTAGAGGAGGAATACCTATACTGTTTAGCTCTGACGGTTACCCTGTCAAAGCCCGGTGGACAAACAACTGTCGGACAAACTCTTGTTTCATCTGAAAAAGCAATAATTACGTTGCATTAAGTATTTATAATTGTGCAGTGAATTTTGTATGCTCTGAAAGTATTTTTATATTGATCATTCATACCAAAGCCGTTTTGGAACTCTGAATAACTGAATATGTTCAATAATTTGAATATAACAGCAGTATATTTACATGGAAGAATAAAGTATAAACTTTAAAATAAAAACACTTGGCTTATGCTTCACAATATAAAAAATATTTACGCACTGTATTTAGCAGTAACGAAAAGTCGACATGTTTCGAGTTATGAACTCATTATCAAGACTGACTACAGGGAGTACCTATTACATCTTATTTTATAAAACAGACAAAAGCAAAGGTGATACCTGAAAATCAATTTGTTCGTTTACAAGGGGTAATTGACTATTATGGGCGGAACTTATTTCGAGAATTTCAAGAAGGTCAAGGCGTTTTCCTTTGTTACCTGAATGTAACAATTTGGTTTTGTTGAAATCCAGGAAGTGATTGAATTTTATACAATGCTCAGAGAAGCCAGTGGTATTTTTGTTTTGTAAAATTGACTTTTTATGTTCTTCAACACGAATATTTATATTCCTTCATGTCTGTCCAATATAGAAAGCAGGGCATTCGTCGCAAAATATTTTGTAAATACCACTGTTTTCTTCGATGTTAGATTTTTCTTTATTATTGACCAAAAATGACTTCAAGTTTCTTTTATTTGTACAAATTGTTTTAACGTTATTTTTCGATAGTCTGTTACACATTTTGCTACTCAAATTAGGCACATAATTTATTGGGAAGTATTTTTGTTCTTCATTAATAGTTTGCGTGGGGTATATTGAATGCAACAGATACTTTATTCGTTTTTTCCAAATAAGCTTATAGATAAGACTTTCATTGTAACCGTTATTGGTGGCTAATAATATTTGCATTAACTTCGGTTTGAAAATTTGTTTCCGATAATGGAATAGTGAACAACCTATGTATGAACGAATGAAAAGCACTGAGTTTTATTTTAATGTGTTGGTTACTGTCGCTGTGAATTAAAGTATCTGTGAAGGTTGGTTTTCTATAAATGTTGAAAGTAAGAGAATTCAAATTCCTAGCAATCTGAACGTCTAAGAAATTCAAGGTACCGTTTTCGTTTTCTACTTCTTTTGTAAATTGAATCGAGTTGTAGAAAGTATTTATATATTTAAGGAAATTATCTAACTGCCTATCTGTACCGGTCCAAATACAAAAAATATCATCTACATAACGCCTCCATAATGAAACGTTAGTAATTAAATTATTATCAGCATTGAAAATTTTTTCTTCTAAGTTATTCATGAAAATTTCACTCGATGAAATATTACGTTCAATATTTATTATTTCGACGTATAGACGCATTAAAAAATTAGTCTTTTATGAAGCCTTAATAATACCAAAAATAAAATTTCATACTATTTAAATTGTAGTAATGGAACATTCATGTAAAATTCACATATTAATCGAGTTTATCGTACAGGAAGTATTGAGACAGTAATTACCGGAATTCACAGGTCATTGCAATATTTCGTAGTCCAATAAACCTCCAATTGTTATTGTTTCCTATAATTCGTCTATGTTATATACATTAAAACGCTGACTGGGCTGAGACGAACTTACGTTCGACATTGTCGTGGATCTGATAGTCAGTTCTAAGAGAGTCTTAAGAGAGTCATGAAACAGTCATTAGTATGAACCTCCAAATAAAAAAGGTTGAAGAGTAAGACATTTGTTTTATTAAGGACCTACGACCATCCTCACAAAATTTAGTCAATAAAATTCGACAGAATGTTCATTTCAGTACACATTTCTCGATTGTTTATATATTTTTATATTAACTTGATTTAACTCAAAGGCTACTTAATTTAATGATGAAGCAATTCAATATCGATAAATCAATATATTTGTTGATTATACATTACAAGATCAACAAAAATATTTCTAAAATGAAAAGAAATTTGTATAAACCCCAAACAACAAACTTTACGGCAGAAGGCCGCCTCTACACCTAATACCAGGAAAAGTGTCGAGGAGAATGGCTGCAAGAATTGGAGTTCGTAAATCATTATAGGACGGCCGAAATGACGAGGAAGGCCCTAGACGGAGTCCCGTCCCGAAACGGATCATCATCACAGACTTCGAGACCAGACCACCGAGGAAGCAGCATCGCCCTGGGAAAGCGGTGAATTCGACGGCAAGCGACTGAAACTGAAGACGACGAGGAGTGAAGAAGGACCTAGATGGGCTGAGAGATTGTCCATCAGACACGTTCTTCATCGGTTCGCTAGTAAGGAGCAGCGCCCAACAGAGGACGGCACGGTGGGATGGAAGCGGATCGTCAGGTTCGAAGACGAATGATGCTCGTTGCAGAGGACGAGAGTGAAGATGGATATTGGATCTCGATGTCGGAGTAATGGCCATTGCAGACGACGAGTGTGAAAATGGATGTTGGATCTGGAGGTCGGAGTGACGAGCATTGTTCAAGTTCGAACTAACCTGGGATGAAGCGAACATACTTCCAGTCGACAGAGAATGCCACGGGCAGTCGTCAGGTATGTTTACTTGATTTCAAAATTAATGCGACGCGACGCAGAGAGATATACACTTGGGTCTTGAAATATAGACACAAGGAAGGGAACAGGTTCTAGTGCTGACCGCAGCACGAGAGTCCTAATCTAAGTGTGAGACTGGAGGTTTAGTAGGCTTATGCCCGGAAACCGAAAGAACAGAGGTGTTTCTAGTGGGTAGGCAATGTTGATATATATTTATATATATATATCAACTATTGAATCCCACACAGGCCAGGTTCGCAACCGGTATCGCATTTGAAGTTTTCACCTCGATTTAAAAAAAAAAAAAAAAAAAAAAAAAAAAAAACGAAACGAAACGGATCGCCAGTTCGAAATTTGCCGACTCGCGAGAAAATTGCGTGATTAAAGGTGGGCAACAGTCAAATTCTGATCAAGGGTGCTCAGATTCAAGCAGGCCCGGATACTCCCGTGTTTCATTTTCCGTTCGTCGTGCGCATGACGTCACTCAAGACCTTATTTGTATTGCTGAGATAGCAGTTTTCTCTGTTTTTCTCTATTTACGCGTTTATTTAATTAGTTACAAAAAAAACTGTGGAGACAAAGTATGTTCTAAATGATCTGTCCTATCCCCTAAAGACATAAAAGTTTTGAAATTTGTGATATTTATCACTCAAAACTCTTATTTTTTACTGTGTGCCAGATAGAGTAAACTGGAAAAGGAACTAATTTGTAGAGCACAAAATTTCCTACATATCACGTATTCTACATTTTATTAATATTTAATAATTAACAACTTACTTATTCTTTTTCTTATTTTTTTGGGAATTAAACCACAATATGTTTTTGTATTCTTTATTTCAACGTTTCGGTAGCCTTCTAGTTGCCGTTGTGAAGATGAATTAAATTTTTAAACAATTTTTGGTCCCTATCAGACACAACGAAAAAGTTTGACAACAAGACAATCAATAATATTTTGAACCTTGTTGTCAATTCAGACAACTGGTTTTAATTTCTGATTATTTACTATTTTGGCTTAAAAATGTTCCATGTGAATATTTGATAAGGCTGGTGAGAGGCAAGAGCCCATGGCAAGACCAAAATTCTGTTCATAAAAATCGTTATTGAATTGAAAATATGTTTTTGTTATTTATAAGTAATGGGAACGTACAGAAGATATTAACAACTTAGATTACACATATCCAAGTGGCAACTGTCAAATCTCTGTTTTATTAGGATAAAGTCTCCTATATTTCAATTAAGTTAAAGTTTTCTTCCACTTCCTTTTACGGGCAGTTTGGTTTGTCAAACTTTTTCGTTGTGTCTGATAAGGACCAAAAATTGTTTCAAAATTTAATTCATCTTCACAACGGTAACTAGAACGCTACAGAAACGTTGAAATAAAAAATACAAAAACATATTGTGGTTTAATTCCCAAAAGAATAAGAAAAAGAATAAGTAAGTTGTTAATTATTAAATATTAATAAAATGTAGAATACGTGATATGTAGGAAATGAAATGTTATCTTGAAATCCGGTATTTACTATTTCGAAACTATTTAAATGGAAAAATATGCCTGTGTAAAAACCATAAATAAAAGTCCACTTTTTATAAAATGTTTTCGCGTTTTTATTTAATCTCGCATTCCCCTCCTAGACTAGTGTTGTAGTAAATTTTGTGCTCTACAAATTAGTTCCTTTTCCAGTTTACTCTATCTTGCACCGTTTTAATGAAAATCGCGTTTTAATACTTCGAAGAGAAATTTCACAGTAAAAAATAAGAGTTTTGAGTGATAATTATCACAAATTTCTAAACTTTTATGTCTTTAGGGGATAGGACAGATCATTTAGAACATACTTTGTCTCCACAGTTTTTTTTGTAACTAATTAAATAAACGCGTAAATAGAGAAAAACATACAAAAACTGCTATCTCAGCAATACAAATAAGGTCTTGAGTGACGTCACGCGTCTTATTAACGACCGCCCACTCATGCGCAATATCCTTTCTTCTGTGGGTATATCGTGGATTCAAGTGACATCCTAAACAGTCGGTTAATTTTCGAAACGAGCGATTACGAACGTTCGCCGGCCGATTCCGCACTCGGAGTACCATAAGCTTAACGCGAATCGGTGGCCTAACATGAAAATGGGTTCGCAGGCGGATCCTAATTTTCACAAATCTACTCTTATGTTATGAGCGATTGAGCTCCACTAACTAGATATTTCACTGAAGGCATTATTTGTCATGAATTACATACTGAAAATTCTTCAAAGTTGGATAATATGCTAAATTAACATAATATTAACTTTTAAATGTTTTCTGGAAATCAAAATTTCAGGAAATTCCTGCCACAGTGCGTATATGTTTGATATTAAATGCTTACCTGATTCTGTAATTGTTTTAGGATTAACAGTCACCTCTTCGTCACAGTTCACTTCATCATCTGGACAGTGGATAACACCATCGCACCAAAGTGTTGAATTTATGCAAATGTTAGTCGTAGGACATAATTTCTGATCTGGATGACATGGCTCACATATACATCCGCAAGTGTTAGTGATGGTACTCTTCAGACCCTATAGAATTAGTTTGAGTCTAATTACTGAATGGCAAATTAAATTGTCAATTTATTTATTACGCAGTTTTTGATCCTCACTCATAATATCCAGAAACAAAAAAAAAACACTTGAGCAGAAAAGCTGCTGCGTCACTAAGGTATCATTTTCCCAAATTTATAGATACAAATTCTCAACTCCGTAAGCAAATTTGGAGAGGATGTGAAGGTGAGCGAAACCTTGAAATCCACGAAAAAACATGAACTTTTACAATAAAATGACGGCTGTTAGGAAAACGAGTTGAAACTCAAGAAGGATATTATCTTAACTTCAACTCAATTCATGTTCTAAACCAGGGGTCTCCAAACTTTCCAGCCTTAGGACCATACTGATTACTCCAGTAAGTTCCGAGGGCCAAAACCATATATCAGTCCTTCAGGGCTTTTTTGAACTTCGAGCAGTGATCGAAATTTTTTCGAATGAAAAGCATCGCCCTCTTACTGAATTACAAAACAACGCATGGCTGTGGAAGTTAGCATTTTATGTTGATTTGACAAAACATGTGAACGAACTGAATTTGAGATTGCAAGGAGAAAACCAGCATCTTCCTGATTTATACACTAATATCAAATAATTCCGGAAGAAATTGATACCGTTTCAATCACAACTACGAAGTAAATGTTTTTCACATTTTAAATCATGTGAAATATTCAGCCACACCACTGAGACTGAGTCTCCTATCGATTTTGCAATCGAAACTTTGAATGCTTTGAAAATGAATTTTGATACTCGTTTCTCGAACTTTGATGCCATTGCGAATCAAATTAAGATTTTTCAGAATCCTTTTGATGTACTGACATTGAAACCCTAGCCCCGGAACTTCAAATGGAAATGATTGATCTACAGTGCAGTGATATAATTAAGAACAAATATCAAAACTCATCTTTGTTGGAATTTTATAAGAGTCTTCCACTGACACAATTTGATAATTTGCATACATTTGCTCGTGGGCTGTTTTCTGCTTTTAGTACTACTTATTTGTGTGAGAAGACCTTCTCCAAAATGAAGTACACAAAAAATGTTTACAGATCTAAATTAACTGATGAGCATCTCAAATCTCTTTTAATAATTGGTACAAGTAAAATTAGTCCACAACTACAAACTATTGTCAGTGGAAAATCTCAATTACTTAAATCTCATTAGTATTCCATATGTCATTATGCTTGTTATAAGTTATGTTTTTATTTAAAATGTATAAAATGTTAGTTGGATTCGTTTCAATAATTTGTTAGTTATTATATACTGAAGTTAAATTTTCTGCATATTATACATGTCTTTACTCATTACAATTCTGTGTTTCTTTACCCAACTTATCACAAAAACAATAACAATAAGCCTACAACAATGTTATGAGTAGTTATAGCCCATGACCACTTCAATGTAGATGTCATATTAATAATTATTCAACATAAAATTAGAATACTTCAGTAAACTAAATTTAATTTGCTATAAAAAATATGTTCTCTAAAAGGAGTTTTCGAGTATGCTAGCTCTCCGCGGGCCGGACAAAATCTGTCCGCGGGCCGGATGTGGCCCTCGGGCCGTAGTTTGGAGACCCCTGTTCTAAACTAACACAAAAATTATCGTGTGTAGTTTATGATAGATGAAAATTGAACACTTGAGTATTTTTAATAAATATATATGAAGCGGGAGTTACCATTTTTTCAATTTTTGATAATCGCGTAGAAACTTGAATATTTCAGAGCTTACGTTTTCACATTTGTCGCATACTTTGGGAGCACAATCTACATTTCCACCAATTTTGCATATACATTCACTGCAATCTTCTTTGTTGAACCGTTTTCCAATGGGATATCTGAAAGTAATCCGTGAATATAAATTGCAAAAAGGCCCTAAATTCCACTCACGTCAAAGAGCCAACAACGCATGGGCATAAAGGTCTAGTTACGCAGCTCGTTCCATTCCACCATAAGTTTTCACTACATATGCAAGCTTCCAATTCTATCACGGTAGATGGTATACCAGGGCAATAGTTGCATGGCACATGAGTCATGTCTGTTGGACTGGTAACTGTTTCTGCACTTGTTGATGATTTAGTGGTTCCGACAGTTGTGGTAGTACCAGCGATTGTAACAGTGGATACAACTGCTTTGTGAAAAGAAATTCATTTAAGTTTAAGATGGATGAAGATTATGTAACACCTTGAACTAGTTTATTGAGTGATATATCTATCCAGTAGGCGCTTACTTTGTACGTTATTTGCACAGCTACGTTAATGTGATTCTAATTAATTCACTTAAATCATAATTAATTGATCATTTCTCAGGAATGATTTTATATTATATAATAATAAATCAAACCTTAAGAAATTTCAAAGAAGAAGGAATATATAGTAGAATATATTCAAATTATGTTAATTGAAGAGTAGTCCTTTGAAAAAATTTGAATTCAAAAAGTTTAAACATAACCTCTACAATCCAAGAGCTAATAATACAACAGTTGATCTGAAAGTTTTCGCAGCTGGGTAGATTTCTAATGAATCAATCACACAATATAAATTTTGATTAGCTAGCATTAGATGTATGGAATCATGTGTTAGATATCCTTTCCACAAATACTACTCAAGTATAGTTCTAATTTCCCCTATTTTATTAACTTAATTGTACCCCCAGTTCTATATACCTTTTTTTGTGGTCGTATAAATAACTAATTCACTTATTCAAATGTAGTGTCGTCCAAAATTACGTTGAATCGGTGGAAACCTTTGAAAATCAATATTATTATGTTAATAACTGAGATTGAATTCTCGCACATCACTTGGTGAAACATCATAAAGAATAAAGTATAAACTTTAAAATAAAAACATGTTTCACAATATAAAAAATATTTAGATACTGTATTTAGCAGTAACGAAAAGTCGACATGTTTCGAGTTATGAACTCATTATCAAGACTGACTACAGGAGAGTATTACATCCTAATTTATAAAACAGACAAAAGCAAAGGTGATACCTGGAAATCAATTTGTTCGTTTACAAGGGGTAATTGACTATTATGGGCGGAACTTATTTCGAGAATTTCAAGAAGGTCAAGGCGTTTTCCTTTGTTACCTGAATGTAACAATTTGGTTTTGTTGAAATCCAGGAAGTGATTGAATTTCATACAATGTTCAGAGAAGCCAGTGGTATTTTTGTTTTGTAAAATTGACTTTTTATGTTCTTCAATACGAATATTTATATTCCTTCCTGTCTGTCCAATATAGAAAGCAGGACATTCGTCGCAAAATATTTTGTAAACACCACTGTTTTCTACGATGTTAGATTTTTCTTTATTATTGACCAAGAATGACTTCAAGTTTCTTTTATTTGTACAAATTGTTTTAACGTTATTTTTCGATAGTCTGTTACAAATTTTGCTACTCAAATTAGGCACATAATTCATTGGGAAGTATTTTTGTTCTTCATTAATAGTTTTCGTGGGGTATATTGAATGCAACAGATACTTTATTCGTTTTTTCCCAATGAGCTTGTCGATAAGACTTTCATTGTAACCGTTATTGATGGCTAATAATTTAATTGTATTAACTTCAGTTTGAAAATTTGTTTCCGATAATGGAATCGTGAACAACCTATGTATGAACGAATGAAAAGCACTGAGTTTTATTTTAATGTGTTGGTTACTGTCGCTGTGAATTAAGCCAACCTTCACAGATACTTTAATTCACAGCGACAGTAACCAACACATTAAAATAAAACTCAGTTCTTTTCATTCGTTCATACATAGGTTGTTCACTATTCCATTATCGGAAACAAATTTTCAAACTGAAGTTAATACAATTAAATTATCAGCCATCAATAACGGTTACAATGAAAGTCTTATCGACAAGCTCATTGGAAAAAAACGAATAAAGTATCTGTTGCATTCAATATACCCCACGCAAAGAAACTTGAAGTCATTCTTGGTCAATAATAAAGAAAAATCTAACATCGGAGAAAACAGTGGTGTTTACAATATATTTTGCGACGAATGTCCTGCTTTCTATATTGGACAGACAGGAAGGAATATAAATATTCGTGTTGAAGAACATAAAAAGTCAAATTTACAAAACAAAAATACCACTGGCTTCTCTGAACATTGTATAAAATTCAATCACTTCCTGGATTTCAACAAAACCAAATTGTTACAGTCAGGTAACAAAGAAAAACGCCTTGACCTTCTTGAAATTCTCGAAATAAGTTCCGCCCCTAATGGCCAATTACCCCTTGTAAACGAACAAATTGATTTTCAGGTATCACCTTTGCTTTTGTCTGTTTTATAAATTAGGATGTAATACTCTCCTGTAGTCAGTCTTGATAATGAGTTCATAACTCGAAACATGTCGACTTTTCGCTACTGCTAAATACAGTATCTAAATATTTTTTATATTGTGAAACGTAAGCCAAGTGTTTTTATTTTAAAGTTTATACTTTATTCATTATTATGTTATATGAACTCCCGTTTTGTGCATGCTCAAGACTGCGATACAATTTCGTCCGTCATCAATAAATATCTAACCTCTGAATACTAAACACAGGAAACGATTCAAACTCTACTCAATCATAGTTGATTTTATAGGTTTGTATGAAAAAAATTTTGGTTGAATTGCAAGTTCAAACTTGAACAACTAAATAGGGAATAATAAGGACTTACTGTATGGCTTGTAACATCCAATAATTTCTGCTTTCACTTGTATTGTATCATGCCATTTGATAGGATATAATCGGATATACTGAGCCTGTACCGGAAGTGGGAAATAATTCGTTACTTTAGAACCATTATCGTAGTTCGCAGGGAAAATATATTCCCTAGAATTCTTGTCCAAAATCGGATTCCATTGTTTGCCGTCGTTTGAAACTTTTACTTTGAAGGCTTCCACCCAACCATCGTTGCCCCCTTTAGTGTAAAAACCAGTTAAATTGCGTGGCTCTAAGAAGTTGAACTGAAAAGAAAATAAAGTTAATCATAATTAGAAATTGATGAAAAAAATGAGTTCCGATATCAATGAATCAGTTTAAAATTTGGCCTTCAACTGAGATCAGACAAATAAAATTACCTCAATCCATTCTGTTGGTGAATTAATCACAGGCTGCCACGATGAAGGTTTGAAGACGTTAACTTTTAACTTATCATGTTCCACATCCTTTGAAGAGCTTACTGTGATCTGACTTTCTGACACTGGATGACTCGAAGGACCCATTTCGTCTGTACAAATTGGTGGTGCACTTGTTGTAGGAACCTAAAACGTACTCGATATGAGCTAACACATTCACATCAACAACTTATTAACATTGTTACCTGTGTGCTATACGTGGATGAAACAGTTGTTGAGGTGGTTGACTCAAGACCACAGCCTAGAACATCAGCCCTAACAGATATATCTTCATGCCATGTGAGGGGGACAATTTTAATGTACCGCGCCTCCACGGGGACGTCTAACTTCTGAGATGATGGAGCATTATGATCGATAGGTCCTCTGAATGTTTGCGCAGTAAGATCTGGGGTTAAAGTAGGTGAAAAAACTACACCATCTTTACTATGCAACACTTTGTAACTCGTCACATATTCGTCCTTTTTCGGATGACCCTTCAGTTCGATTCCATAAACAGGTTCGTCCTTTTGAAGATCTATCAACAAATAGGGTTGTTTATCTGATGCCGATGGGGTCCAACTTCCAACTGTGGGAGAGAGAAAAATGTTAAATTTGTTCAAGAACATTGTTTTAATGCGTCACATATTAAATGTAACACCAGTAGAAGTGAAGAGTGAATGAACAATAACATAAATTCCATTTGATGAGTATATATCTTATATATAAAATTCTCGTGTCACAATGTTCGTTCCCATACTCCTCCGAAACGGCTTGACCGATTCTCATGAAATTTCGTAAGCATATTGAGTAGATCTGAGAATCGGCCAGCATCTATTTTTCATCCCCTTAAATGTTAAGGGTAGTCCACCCCTGAATTTTTTATTTTATTTTTCAGACAAAATTTTTTGTTTTTATTTTTTTATGATACAGCATACAAAAATACATACAATCCTAAATTTTCACCCTTCTACGATCAACCCTTATTTTTTATTTGTTAAACTCCTTCGAAATGACTCGACCGATTCTCATGAAATTTTGTGTGCATATCGGTTAGGTCTGAGAATCCGACAAAATCTATTTTTCATCCCCCTAAATGTTAAGGGTAGTCCACCCCTTAATATTTTTCTTTATTTTTCTGACAACATTTTCTGTTCTATTTTTTTATGATACAGCATTCAAAAATATATACAACCCTAAATTTTCACCCCTCTACGATCAACCCCTATTTAGATAGATGGAAATAATTTATATGGCAGAACAACGTTTGCCGGGTCAGATAGATAGATATGTAGATAGATAGATAGATAGATAGATAGATAGATAGATAGATAGATAGATAGATAGATAGATAGATAGATAGATAGATAGATAGATAGAAAGAAAGATAGATAACTATCTAGATAGATAGATAGAGATACATTAGCAGATAGATGAATATATAGAAAGACAGATAGATAAAAATAATTTTTATGGCAGAACAACGTTTGCCGGGTTAGATAGATAGATAGTTAGATAGGTAGATATACATCGGCAGATAGATGAATAGATAGAAAGATAGATAGATAAAAATAATTTATATGGCAGAACAACGTTTGCCGGGTCAGCTAGTATATATATATATATATATATATATATATATATATATATATATATATATATATATATATATATATATATATATATAATATTCATATACCCATATTTCATATCAATCCATAATGCAAAAAATTGAAGAATACCTTGAAATCTATATTATTTCTTTCTTACCTTTGTTATCGATTATGGCTTCTTTTGGCTGAGTTTCATTATCTCTGCTACTACTGGCATTAAACACGTTAGTAGGAAGATTCTGAGTAAGAACTAAAGGAATGAAGCTGAAAAAACAGTTATTTAATATTATATAACTCTACAAATATATCGTTAATTCAATTATTGAATTATATAAAAAGTTTTTGATCAGCTGAATCAATTTTACTTTTAACACTTATTATCTAGAAATGTAAAGAAAATTATGTCACGGATGGATGAGTGGATATACAACCCAAGACTCAATTTCGTTTTATGAAACATACATAGATTAATACAATTGAATGAGAACGGGTTGTAAATAAGGGTATGAATGTGATTGACATAATCTGAGGTTGTGTTGAAAAATTTAAAACCTAAATGTTACAAAATGAATATTTTATAAAATGATATTAACAAAATTATATACTACAACAAAATTTGAAAATGATAGTGAAACACAATAAATTGAATTGAAATAATTAAACAAAGGATATTTGCATATTTATTTCAAAAATGTGGTAAATCACGACTGTAAGCCCAAGATGAAAAAATATAGTATTGTGAGTTATAAGTAGTAGGTAAATTATCGTTAATTCAATCTGATGAAGCTGTCATACCAAAAAATGTACGAGGAAAAAATGTTTTTCTCTCAAATTAAAGAATTCTATATTTACTTACAATAATAAACAATCTGGTGGTGGAGTTTCTGTATTAACGGCAATAATATATGGTGTTGTTTCTAGTTTTTTTGTTGTAGCAATTCTTGTTGTTGAACCTTGTGTGTAAGCTGTTTTAACTTGAGCAGTTGTATGTTGAACATTGGTTTTGGTACTTCCCTGATATGTTCCAGTTTGTTTTTCGACATTAATAGTAGTCTTTGGATACGTAACTGCAGCAGTTGTTTGTTTTGGTTTAAGTGTACAGGCTGATTCATCACAAACATAGTAGTTCTGAATGCATTGACAAATTTTGCAGTCACTTTCCTTGTAGATACCACCAGGCTGCAAACATAGTCATTCTTATTGTATTCATAACAGAAACGATAATGTGCAAGGGTTAGGATTATCACGTCTTATATAAGAAGTTTCAGAAAATTATTCAATAATTTATAATGGAATAATTAACTTTTCAATAATTAATTGTTGAAAATTACCCGTTGAAAATATTTTTTAATGATGTTTTGGTGTTTAGAATGATAATTGATCATAAGGAACTCCATCCTGTTAATAATTTTCCTCATTCAGGAAAAATCACTTATTGAGGAAACTCCAAAAGTGAATGAATAAAACAAAAGAGTTATTTAATAATTTATATTTCTGGGACAAAATAACAGCAATGGAGTGACAGAGAAATAATGAATTATTAGTAGCTAATTTCCATTAATATTTCCATATGAAATTTTTTGTATAATATTATTGTAGATCATTAAAATTTCCAAAATTGCCTTCATATGAGTTTGCTGAGATAATGTGAATAAAATTGGTATTCTGTATTTTATGACATTCATAAAAAAAGTAAGCTAAGGCAACCCTCTTATATGAGGAATACTTATGTGGGCTTGAGAAGTCACGTACTGAGAAGGACTGGTTGCGATAGTCTGCTATCATATTATCTATATTGGGTTGAAAATTATATGGTTGCACTTGGCTTATATCGAATAAATAATTAAAAATTAATTAATTTTAGAAAATTGATCATGTTTTCAGCATCAGCAAAAAACCTTTTCTAACATCAAAAAACCCTCATTGATAAGATAGTATTATTCTTCAATTGTTATCCATCTGTGAATGAGTAAGACAAATACCATAAGCTGAGGCGATAATGCCAAATCATTCGAGTGTTGTTTTTGACCTGTGGTAGTTTCTCCCGTTTAAGTAAAAATTGTCATTATGAAGGTATTGTGAGGGTATTAACAACTGAATTGATAATTTTCGAATGTGAAATCATTTCAAATTAATAGCCAGTGATTATGAGAAGTGATATTACCTTGACTGGTTTTCCATCATACGAAACACACATACAGTCGTTGATATCTACGCAAGTGTCATTATTCGCCCATTTGTGTGTGCGTGAGCATTTTTGATTCACTTTCAATTCAAATGTGTCATCCTCAACACATCCTGGTTCGCAATATTCGTTCAAACATAAACCGCTCGATCTGAGAGTGTAATCGTAGAACAAGCAAAGTTCTCTGCAATCTATCGCGCAATCGCTATATTTCATGCCACGCCCACATCTAGTATCTGAAACATTTAATGAATAGAAATTATTACGTTCGTTTTGAGGTAATTTATGTCATAAATGAAACTGGTGACAATACGTTATATATCATAAGTTATATGATACTACTTCATATGTAATCAAATAGGAAACACAATTGAAAAATATTCGTTCTAGATTAGCAAGGGTTAACTGACACTGAATTTATTTTACAATATTTTCCAAGTTAATTTCTGGTCAAGTGTTTATATTAAGTTTGTTTCGAGAAGGTTTATGTCAAATGAAATTTTGGTCAAGATATGTTGTATATCATGAGTTATATGACACTATTTCATATATAATCAAATGGGAAACGAAATTGCAAAACAGTAGTTATAATAGATTATCAAAGGTTGACTGACACTGAATTTATTATTCAATTTTTGCCAAGTTAGTTTCTGGGCAATTGTTTAACTGACCTAATCATCGACATAATACCAGATAGATATTATATATTTCAATAAATGCAATAGAAATTTCCAAAAACTTTGTGATATTTAGTGTTATTTTGCTCATGAAAAAAAGTATTTTAAGACAAAATTGTTTCGACTTATTTTAAACTAATTTTATACCCTCAAGCCGATATTGAAACAAGATATAACTTTTGTTTGACACTCGAAACGAGACATTTTCAAAATAATGGTTTCGATTTTCGTGACTCAGCTTCCAAGACTGGAGATTCAAAAATAGAAGTCGAAAATGTTTCGCTATATTTAAACCATGAAAATTCATTTAAATATGTTGTAGTTAAAAATGCGTTCTATTATTTATTGTTCAACACATATAATTTTATGGCTCTAGCTATGATATTTATTCTATAATAGTGATTATTAGTATATCAATTCGCAGAACATACTTTTTAAACAATATCGTCTTAATAATCATCAATAGAAAACATTTTCAGTTCCACTGCTAATTTTGTTGCATGACTACTTATCAATTTGGAAAAAGGTACATTTTGCAAATGGTGGAAAGATATTAATCTACTTCTCCATTGAATGATCCTGATTAATAATTTTCCAAAATGCCCTTAGCTAAAAAATTGTTTTAATCGCGATTATTGAATTCCGGCAAATAACAAACTGAAACAATTTAATGTATTACAATAGAGATACCAAAAAGATGTTTTAAATACATGAAAAGGTCTAATTTTTTCAGCCTATTTCATACTTTAAAAGATACGTGATGAACATCTGACTCTCAATGTTAAGTCGAGGGGGCAAATCACTCAAAAATCGTATCGACTAGACAGACATGTCACATTGATCTAATATCTATCTAATACGCATAGAATTTTAGTCAAATAGGTAAAGTTAAGCTTGACGTTAGTCATTCGTCATGTGTTAAAAAATTGATGTAGTACTATGGAAAAAAAATCGTATCAAATATATGTGAGTCGTTACAATTCACCACTATTCTCAAAAGGTCACTAGTTTATATAAAATGTTAGATGCAAGTTTAGTGTACTTACCGCATTCGGGTCTAATAGTCCGTACAACTTCAACAGTATCACAACTGAATGTTTTTGGATTGTATAACATTGTACCCTCACAAGTTTGCTGGACATACTCTGCGCCGTTCGGGCCATTTTCACAGGTGTAGAATTTACGACAGTCATCTTTGTCGGGTCTACTGAGCGTTTGAGAATTACATTCTGGTTGCCCTGTGATAAACACAGATGATGTCACAGTAACACCACTTGTAACTTGTTCCTTTGTTGTCTGAGTTGATGTTGATAATTCTGTGAATATTGGGGATTATTATGTTAAAATACGTTCACAAATATATTTTAATATTGAAATTGTTAACACATAACGCGGATTATAATCTCATTACCAAGAGTTGGAAAATACCGGGATAATTTATTTGTATACTCCATTCTACCATTGAAAATAAAATGAAAACCTTTTTGGTCAATACTAACTCATAGTTTCACAATTAAATATGTCATAGTAATACTTTAATTCCTAAATTTAATTATCTCAGAGAGTCAACTATTGTATTTTTCTCATAAGTAATATTTGAACCTCTTTGGCTACTAAAAAACATTAACCTCAGTATAAATTCTGAACATTACATATCTTAAATTTCTTCCTGATTTTCAATGTCTCAGGAAATATTTCCCATAGATTTTCAAATCTATTGAATTTTTATTGTACCCTATGGCGTGAAACATTTACAACCACGTAATAATACGAACCTGTCCCGTGGATGTTTGGAGATTACCTGAATGAATTCAACTTTATATTCAAAGATTCTCGCGAATCCATAAATTTCATTTCAATTCTGTCCAAACTTTATTATAAATTTTATTGTGACCATTCAAATAATTTTATATCTAATATATTGTTGATATTCACAAATCAGAATTAGAAGTACGTACCACACTCAGGTCTGATATTTGACACTACTTTAATACGATCACAGCTCAGTGCACTATCAATCATTGAGTCTTCGGAATTTAAATAAATATATTTAGTTGTATTTAGGCCGATTTCGGTAGAATATTTAACTCACCAGACATTAGACAATAGATTTTTTTCAAAAACCAATATCAACGAAGAAGATAAATCATTGATCAAATACCGTAAATCATAGAAACAACTCTCACTTAATACACATCATCATAACAAGCAAGAAAATTACATGTATATAGTAGAAAAATATTTTTTTGAATTCTATTTCATTATTGATTTTATCTTTGAAATTTTTCCTTCTACATTCGAAATCCGTGAATGTTAAGGTACACTAAAATGTATATTGCAGAATTGTTCAATATTGGGAAAAGTGTTTTCATCCTAATTTCAATATCTACAACCTACCACATTCAGGTCTGATGTTCGACACTATTTCAATACGATCACAGCTCAGTGTTTTTGGATTATACATCATGGTACTTCCACAAGTCTGCAACACATACTCAGCTCCGTTCGGACCATCATTACATACATAGTATTTATGACAATCGCTCTCGTGTGGTTTCTTGGGGGTTTCGGAATTACAAGAAGGTTTTCCTGTTATAACAAACACCTCGGTTGCTGTAGGCTCTGAAGGGCTGATGGTTGTAGTTATCGCTAATATAAAAACGATTGAATTATCTCAAAATATTAAAAATAAATATTTATACTTACCACACTCAGGTCTAATAGTAGACACAACGTCACTTCTGTCACATCCATACGTTTTCGGATTATACATCATGGTGCCTTTGCATGTTTGCTCTACATACTCTGGACCATTAGGACCATTTTCGCAGACATAGTATTTACGACAATCACTTGCATGTTGGTGATTTTGCATATCTGAAGTACAATGCGGTTGTCCGGTACTTGTGATGTAGGATACGGATGTAGTTGTTTTTTTTGTCGTTGTCGTTTCTGCTGGTGAAGTAGTTGACACCGCTTGATAAAGTAAATCAAATTTCAGAAAATTGAAACCACTCATTGAAAACTCTTAACTTACCACATTCGGGTCTTATAACAGAAACTGTTTCAATACGATCACAGCTGAGTGTTTTCGGGTTATACATCATGGTAATTCCACAATTTTGCAGCACATACTCAGCACCGTTCGGACCATCATTACATACATAATATTTATGACAATCACTCTCGTGCGGTTTGTTGGGAGTTCTTGAATTACAAGAAGGTTGTCCAGTTACAACAAACGACTCAGTAGCTTCAGATGGTACGGCAGTTGATGTAGTTGGCAATGCTGTTTTTGGGGAATAATATAATTCAATTGCTTGAAATGGCAAAATTAAGTTGGCATGAAATGTTGGTAAATTTAAAGATCTGAATTGAATTATAAGCATTTCAAGGACCTTAATGATCGGAACGTTAAATTCGGTTTTTGAAATTTAAATCAAATACAGTTCTTGACTCGATAAGTACTATAAACAAAAAATGATTCTCTCAATTTGTTTTCGTTTCGTAAATTTAAGGTACCTATTGCTACTCATTATCTTTCAATTACCTATGTGACTTTATTTCACCATGATATACAATCGTGAGAAATATATTAGTCTTAGATATTTACCAATGAATAGTAAAACTAAATTTAGAAATTATTCTATTTTTTTATGTACTCATATTTTACAATATAATGGCCCTTTTATTAATTTACGGTTAAAACTACTCCTTCGAGGAAGAAAAGCAAATCGTGTGTTGAATTTCTGTTTAGTATAGCTACTGGTTTAATTTGTTTTATACTATTATGGATTTAATGATTAGCATGTCTGGATATAAAGTCGCAAAATAGCCATTTCGAAGTTCAAGACTTCGAACTTCAAATTTCTAGCCTTGAAAACACAAAAAATTACAGTGCTAAAACAGGTGTATGTTTCGGAAAAAGATAGCTAATGAAAAAGTTATTTTAATGAATAGTTAGGATGCAAGACCAGTTCAAATAGAGCTCCGTGATACAGTTTGAATGGACCACTAGGATTATTTATTTATTTATTTATTTTTTATTTATTGACGGCAAAGCCAATTTACAAAACATAGTTAACAAAGTGTGAATCAAATGCATCATTGAATGCTTATGTCTAGTGTCTACATTACAATTTACAAAAAAAACACATATTACCGAATCGTCAAATGTCTAAATTACTAAAAGGTGTAACAAATGTTGTTTCCACTTATAAGGAAAAGGACAAAATAAAGCAGAGCTTCGGAAACGCTATAGCCTATTCAATTGATTTTTAAAGACCTGAGGTGATACATTAAAAAAATTTAATTTATTATGGTATTGGTTTCCCAGCGAGGAATCGGACTGTTCAACGCATAATTGGTATGGAAAAATTCAATCCGAAAAATATCCGAACTTCTGGTATCTCTTTGTTTAATATAAAACGTTATTAGTTGAAGTAGTTATGGGCACTTGATTGTACTCTTGATTATTTTAAAAAGGAAACTCAAGTTACCAGAAACTCTTCTATCTTCCAATGATTTTAACTTTAAATAGGTCAAGATTTCACTGTACTCATATTCATCTCGTTGAAGACCCAAATGAGAAGCACAATTCCTCAAGAATTTCTCTTGTACACTCTCAATCAAATCGATATTTACATTATAATATGGATCCCATATAACCGAAGAATATTCAAGATTAGATCTTACGAAAGCACAATATAGGACCCTTCGTGTTTCAATTGAAAAACCAGTAGAAACTCTTAACACAAAACCCAGCATTTTGAGACTTTTAGCCACAATTTCTGAAACTTGAAGATTCAAATTCATTTCGCTATCAAATTTAACTCCCAGATCACGTACACATTTTTCTCTTTTAAGAGCTATATTATTCAGTTTATATTCGAAAAATATTGGACTTCTAACTTTAGCGAACGTAATGATTAGGCACTTATCGATGTTAACATCTAATAAGTTGTTTCTACACCATACGGAAAAAGCTTCAAGATCTTTTGTACTAATTCGGCACCTTTCTGGCAAGTAATTGCTCGATAAAGTTGCAGGTCGTCCGCAAACATAAGAAACTCTTGAAAACTTGAAACTCTTGAAAACTTGAAAACTTGAAAACACGCTCCATATCCGAAACAAACAAGTTGAACAGCAGTGGGCCCACATGGGACCCCTGCGGGTCCCATTACATTACAGGATGAATTAACATGTTTTTTTGTCATCACAGAAATTTTTCCTTTATTACAGCCCTTTATCAGTACAAATGTAATGTGTAATAAACTTCGGAAAAAAGGGGAAAAATGCCTTACTTGGAGCTAGGGTTTCCAACCCTCTCGGAATTCCCGGGAGACTCCGGTAATAATGGTTAACCTCCTGACCTCCCGGATTACAATAATTTCTCCGGTTTTTCTCAAATTATACGCAACCGTCGCTCTAACAATCTTCGATTTTTAAAGATTATGATTTTGTGGAGAAAATCCGTCATCAAATATGAGATGCTGCTCGAAAGCAAAGTAAATATAAATTTAAAATTGATTGACATTTTCTTACCCCCCCCCCCCTTATCCGACTTCTTGAAATTCTCCCAGGTTGGTTTCTTAGAGAGTTGGCAACCCTACTTGGAGCCGATTTATATTATTTTGACCGTTAATTGCCTTACGGGATATATAGATGTAGCAGGCTGTTTCTGTTGTCATACAATGATTTTCCTTAGTTGTGATACCTGTGATAATTTGCGCACAATCAAATTTGATCTTGTCAAAACTGATTTCAACGTTCTAGAAGATGCACATTTACTCAAAGTTGAACAGTTCCATGAAAAAGAAATGTCACAGGATATAAATGAAATCCTTTCTTGATATAAACCATTTTCTTTCGGAAGTGACACGAATTACGGCTATTATTCCAAACATTTCTGTTTAACCCTTTCAGGGCTACTGGTTAGCTAGGAAGACCACAGTTTGTTAGTCATGAGTAAAACTGCTCGTTGGCTATTTCAGTATACCAGTGTGTTTTGTGGGTTGTCTAACATAGCAAAATTTGACGTGTTCATCGAAGACAGACCGAAATAAGTCGAAGCGTGTATAATGTGCATTTGTTTACTATAGTTGGACACTACTTAGAGGATCTGCTGAAACTATGTGAATTTGTTATTTTTATTTATGAATGGTGGAAAAATGGCTCCAAAGTTATTTACTTATATCTTACTTATGCATTTTCATGAATATATTGAACGTAAATGTTTCCTTTTTTTCGAAATTACTAATTTTGTTGGGGTCTCCTGAAGTGACCACTGGGCACTTACGTAATCGTGTTATCTTATTTTAGTTCTGAGGAAGCAAGTTTGGAGTACCTACCTGCTGAATAGGCTTGCCAATTTTCGAAAGGACCAACCCGGGAGATTTAGGAGTTTAGTAGGGAGGGGGTTGAAGAAAATGTCAATTATTTATTCATTTTCAATTTATATATACCTACTCTGCTTCTAATATTTGACAGTTTTTTACCACAAAATCATAATCATTAAAAATCGAAGTTTGATTAGTAGAGCGCGGTTGCGTATAATTTAAAAAAAACTGGGGAAATTAGCCACCCCGGGAAGTCGGGAGGTTGACTATTATTACCGGAGTCATCCGGGCAATCCGGGAGGGTCGGGAACCCAATAACTGAATATTTAGAAAATCTTTATGCAGATGAGTTCTATGATTTGTAAGAAATGTTCAGCGTGCAAAGTAGAATTGTGTTTGAAACATGACATAAAACTGTTTCATGTTATGTTACGCAAAATAGGTTATATTGTTTGGTTATATGTTCCTACTAGTTAATGTGGAGTGACCACATCCTGCAGGATAATCCTTGTGTTTTTTTATCTTGAAATTTGTTTCATTTTCTTCAAGTATCTCTAATAAACCATTATCAAACCATACATAATATTTTTTCCACAAAAAAATAATTTGGGCCGGAAAGGGTTAAGTAATTATTATACAACTACTAAAAGTAAAAATGATGAGTTCTAAGAGTATTTTTTCATGGAATTGAAACTTCATTACCACATCGAATGTTACTCAAGATATTTATCAATAAATCCGCGTACTCCAAGTAAATTCAATCTCAAAATTGTTTTTACATACCGCATTCAGGTCTTAATCCGGATACGACATCTTGGCGATCGCATCCGAAGGTGTTTGGATTATACATCGTGTTACCACTACATATTTTCTCAACGTAATTAGGTCCACTCGAACTATTCTCACAAACGTAATATTTGCGGCAATCGCTTTCGTGTGGCTTGTTCGTCATTTCAGAATCACATTGGGGTTGTGCAGTTATTGTGATGTACGATATGCCTGTTGTTGGTTGCTTTGTTGTAGTTGTCGATGGTGCGTCAAACGTCGTTGAAGAAGCTTTAGTAAAATAATATTGTTCGAATTATTAACTGAAGAGGCTGATACTTGGTAAAAATTAATATTAATAGTGAAACACATTGATATTTGTCAATAATACATGGCGCGTGTTTCGAAGTATTACTTCTTCGATAGTTGCAGACTAAACAATGGTAAAATCCTACATTGGTATTGGTATTGGTAGGTTTGGATGGTGACCGATGCGCTGCGACCTTAAGATCTATTGTGCCCCATCTTCTTCTGCTTCTCGATGTGTTCTCGTTTTACAGCAGCCCCTCAAGCCTCAATACCTTCAGGAATTTGAGGATTTTAAGGTGGTCTATTCGTGGTATTTCTTCTACAGTCAGCTGGTATGATCCCAGTGTGTTCAGTCTTTCATGGTGCATAGCATAGCACTCCATCAGTATATGGTGAGGTGTTTCTGGACGTTCCTTGCAGAATCTGCAGGTGCTGTCCCCCTCTAAACCTAGCTTCCTTAGGTGTTCTTTGAGTCTGCAATGCCCCGTAAGAAATCCTGTGATTGTCTTTAGACTAGTTTTGCTGAGGTTAATCAATGTCTTCGATCTTGCTCGGTTGAACTTTCCGAGGAGATCTTTGGCCTGCCTCAGTCCTGGAAGTCTTTGCCAGTATGTTGCTCTCATTGCTTCTTCAGCTTTATTGAGTTCTTCTTGGAAGTAAGATTTTCCAAGTCCGCAGAAAGGCTCTGGCCCGATTAGTGGCGTTGACGCACCCTTTCGTGCCAGGGTGTCTGCTTGTTCATTACCCTTCACTCCGACGTGCCCCGGCACCCAGAGGAGGATCACTTTGTTGTTCCTGTCCAGATCGTTTAGTTTGTCTAGGCATTCACAAACCATCTTTGAGTTGATGTTATAAGAGCTCAACGCTTTGATGGCTGCTTGGCTATCGGAGAGGATCGCCAGTACCTTGTTCCGGTATGTCCTATCGAGGTTGAACGGAATGCACCTTTCTATGGCGTGAATTTCCGCTTGAAAAATACTAGGAAACTGGCCCATGGGTTCTGAGTATTTGGTACGAGGCCCAACGACTCCTGCTCCAGTTCCTTCGGGAGTTTTAGACCCGTCCGTATACCATATATTATGGTATTCTTCTCCAGTGCTCGAATGGATTCTATGCTCCATTCCTTCTTGGTATTTAGTTCCGTTCGAAATAATTTCTTGAAACTAAATTTCCTGGTAATTTCGTCAGTTGGGAGGTCAGCAAGGTGTGCACTTCCGGTAAGGGTTGAGTCCCTTGTACCATATGCAGCACCTTTGAGTCCAACTTTAGCCAACCTGAGGTTTGCTCCCCAAGCAGTTCTCCTCACCATGATGTGGAGAGGAGTGAGGTCCAGAACTACCTCTAGTGCTGCTGTTGGAGTCGATCTCATTGCTCCTGTTATACAAAGACATGCTAGTCTTTGTCCTACATATAGAGATGCCCATATACAATCACAATTATCTAGAAGAACTACTTATTTGAATTTATTGATTGGTAAAGATTCTAGAAAATTCAATTTCAAACTCATATTCTTCTTATTCAATATTCCTGAGATAAATGAGTGGTACTTATTAATTGAATGATTTGCATAACTAAAATTTAGCTTTTATGAACAAAATTACGTTGATTGTCATTGTATATGAACATCTGTATCTGTAGAACATTACCGTTGTTTAGTCAGCATCTGACAAAGGAGTAGTACTTCGAAAAGTGTGTCACGCATCATTTAAAAATATATGTGAAAATTATTATCGATATTAACTGAGATTGAATTCTCGCACATCACTTGGTGGAACATCATAAAGAATAAAATTTAAACTTTAAAATAAAACACACTTGGCTTATGTTTCAGTATATAAAAATATTTAGATATTGTATTTAGCAGTAAAGGATAGTCGACATGTTTCGGGTTATAAACTCATTATCAAGACTGACTACAGGAGAGTATTACATCTTATTTTATAAAACAGACAAAAGCAAAGGTGTTACCTGAAAATCAATTTGTTCGTTTACAAGGAGTAATTTACTATTATAGGCGGAACTTATTTCAAGAATTTCAAGAAGGTCAAGGCGCTTTCCTTTGTTACCTGAATGCAACAATTGGGTTTTGTTGAAATCCAGGAAATGATTAAATTTTACACAATGTTCGGAGAAGCCAGTGGTATGTTTATTTTGTAAAATTGTCTTTTTATGTACTTCAACACGAATGTTTATATTCGTTCCTGTTTGTCTAATATAGAAAGCAGGACATTCGTCGCAAAATATTTTGTAAACACCACTGTTTTCTCCGATGTCAGATTTTTCTTTATTATTGACTAAGAATGACTTCAAGTTTCTTTAATTTGTAAAAATTGTTTTAACGTTATTTTTCGATAGTCTGTTACAAATTTTGCTTCTCAAATTCGATACATAATTTATTGGGAATTATTTTTGTTCTTCATTGATAGTTTGCGTGGGGTATATTGAATGCAACAGATTCTATATTCGTTTTTTCCCAATGAGCTTATTGATAAGACTTTCATTGTAACCGTTATTGGTGGCTAATAATTGAATTGTATTAACTTCGGTTTGAAAATTTGTTTCCGATAATGGAATAGTGAACAAGCTATGTATGATATGTGTTGGTTACTGTCGCTGTGAATTAAAGTATCTGTGAAGATTGGTTTTCTATAAATGTTGAAAGTAAGAGAATTCAAATTCCTAGCAATCTGAACGTCTAAGAAATTCAAGGTACCGTTTTCGTTTTCTACTTCTTTTGTAAATTGAATCGAGTTTTAGACGAACAAATTGATTTTCAGGTATCACCTTTGCTTTTGTCTGTTTTATAAAATAAGATGTAATACTCTCCTGTAGTCAGTCTTGATAATGAGTTCATAACTCGAAACATGTCGACTATCCTTTACTGCTAAATACCGTATCTAAATATTTTTATATAGTGAAACTTTAGCCAAGTGTGTTTTATTTTAAAGTTTAAACTTCATTCATCATCGATAGTGTTTCATTATGAATATTATATAATTTGAAACATGAATTGAAATAAACAAATGATACTTACCGCATTCAGGTCTGATTAGAGACACTACTTCAATACTGTCACAACTCAATATTTTCGGATTATACATCAAAGAGCTCCCACATGTTTGCTCTACATACTCTGGTCCATTCGGTCCATTGCGACACATATAGAACTTGTGGCAGTCGCTGTCGTGTGGTTTATCTGGAGTTCTCGCGTTACATTCCGGCTGTGACGTGATAGTAATGAACGATATTGCTGTTGTCTGCTTCACTGTTGTAGATGTTGATGGCGTAGCGGTAACAGTTGTTGATACAGCTTTTGAAAAAATATTGAAACAAATTAATCGTTAGGGCAGAATTGTTTGAAATTTTCAAATTTAATTGTTTAAGTTCTCAGAGAATAATAAAACTAGCAATTGCATAATACAAATCCAGGTGTAAGCTCAATACATCAGTATGTCTTATGTAGAAGCACAAAATTTCGAGAACAAAATCCGTAGCAAGTAAGAAAACGAATAAATAAGATTTCGTTGATGACCCTTCCTCCCACGCTAATTCCATTGCTGATTTCATCACGAATAAAGAACGTAATAGACGAATCATTCCTCGTCCAATAAACAACCTTGATTATTCCCGTATGAGATTAGGTATTTGATGTTTTCATCAATGGTTAGATAGTTGCCTTTATTCATATGAATGATTAGTTATCCAAAAAATATACTATAGACCGGGCGCTGTGAAACATTCCGTTTGCAAAAACCGATGACCTCATTCTGATTAATGATTTGAGTAAAGAAAGACCTAACAAATTATATATTGTGGAGGTTGCCGGACGGAATTATGGTCCAGTTTTTTTTTCGGCCCTATAATGGGAGTTTTCGATTCCATCGCTGTAGCTGTGGAAAAAAAAAGTTGTGTAGAATGCAAAAAACAATTTACGGTTATTTCTCGAATGGAATATCTCTGTAAGACCCTCACCTATCTGGAAGTGAAGGTTGCCTGACAAGCCAGCTGTCAGTTTTATTGTAAACGCCCTACACAGCGACTCATACCTGTTCTTGAATTTTGGATCGGGCTGCGCTGTTCTCAACCATTTATGACGCTTCAGTTATAGCTAAACGTCATTCTTGTGCGCATTAATTATCATCACAAGTACATTTTCCAATTTTTATAATAGTAATACTCAGAATTTTGTGATTTATCTGGTTTTTAAATTGAAGCAATGTCGCTACAATTAATGAATTTGAAAAGACGAAAATCCAATGCAAAATCATCTTTGTTTTGTGATTTACCGGGTAAACTGGTAAACGAATCGAAAAAAAGGTCATTTGAAACGATTCAAAATGCAGCACATCAAAGCAAAGACGAAATTGCAGACAGGTTTGAGAAGTTGTTTGATCCGACTGCTGATGAACAACACTTCTCGTGGCATAAAAGTTGCATGGCCAGCTATATCAGCGAAGAAAAAATTTGTCGTCGTGAAATATCACTGCATAGAGCACTGGAAAAGAGTGCTTCGTCATAAGGCGTGACTGGCCACTCAACTGAAAGGACCCGCAAGTCAAAAAGAAGAAGCGGCGAATCGTCGAGTAACTCATGCTGTTCCATTTGTGGTCATACGACGAAAACCAAAATTACAAAACTTATCTTTCAACTGAAATGGTCGAAGAAGGCTGCAGCCCAAACATATTCGTGAAAAAATTCCTTAGAACCAATACATGAGCCTCTGAACTTTCCAGTTTTGTTTTTCGGCCCTATAATAGGAGGTCTCGATTCCATCGCTGTAGCTGTGGAAAAAACATTGTTTTTCTTTGTTTGTTCTTGGCTATTAAAAGGTTGTTTGAGTAATGTAAGAAATAAAAAACGGCATGATCATAATACAATACAAATTTAATCTTAAAAAAAAGTGGTTTACGTATCGATAAGTTCTGAAAAATAACATTTTCCAATATGCAGGTAAGTTTTGACAATTATTGCCAATGCATTTGCAAAGGTAGATACAATTAAGAATGGAGAAAGTTCAGAGGCTCATGTAGGTATTGGTTCGAAGGAATTTTTCACGAATATGTTTGGGCTGCAGCCTTCAAGCAATGTAAGATTTTGTTAATGAAACGTAATTCCTGTAACACGGTTTGTGATATTGGAAGTTTTTGCCTAACAAATCTTCCAGTGTTTCGTAGATACAAAATTTTGTGAACACTTCATCGTGTTGCCGACGCGAAGGATTGAAAATTAGCGTAGTTGCTGATATTTCAGTTGAAAGATTGCAGCCTTCTTCGACGATTTCAGTTGAAAGATAAAGTTATGTAATTTTGTTTTTCCTCGTATGACCACAAATGGAACAGCATGAGTTACTCGACGATTCGCTGCTTCTTCTTTTTGACTTGCGGGTCCTTTCAGTTGAGTGGCCAGTCACGCCTTATGACGAAGCACTCTTTTCCAGTGCTCTATGCAGTGATATTTCACGACGACGAATTTTTTCTTCGCTGATATAGCTGGCCATGCAACTTTTATGCCACGAGAAGTGTTGTTCATCAGCAGTCGGATCAAACAACTTCTCAAACTTGTCTGCAATTTCGTCTTTGCGTTGATGTGCTGTATTTTGAATCGTTTCAAAAGACCTTTTTTTCGGTTCGTTTACCAGTTTACCCGGTAAATCACAAAATAAAGATTATTTTGCATTGGATTTTCGTCTTTTCAAATTTATTAATTGTAGCGACATTTCTTCACTTTAAAAACCAGATAAATCACAAAATTCTGAGTACTACTATTATAAAAATTGGAAAATGTACTTGTGCTGATAATTAATGCGCACAAGAATGACGTTTAGCTATAACTGAAGCGTCATAAATGGTTGAGAACAGCGCAGCCCGATCCAAAATTCAAGAACAGGTATGAGTCGCTTTGGAGTGCGTTTACAATAAAACTGACAGCTGGCTTGTCAGGCAACCTTCACTTCCAGATAGGTGAGGGTCTTACAGAGATATTCCATTCGAGAAATAACGGTAAATTGTTTTTTGCATTCTACACAACTTTTTTTTTTCCACAGCTACAGCGATGGAATCGAAAACTCCTATTATAGGGCTGAAAAAAAAAACTGGACCATAATTCCGTCCGGCAACCTCCACAATATCATTTATTGGGTCTTTCTTTACTCAAATCATTAATCAGAATGAGGTCATCGGTTTTTGCAAACGGAATGTTTCACAGCGCCTGCACTACTACACATACTTTAAAGAAGACAAATACAAGATTATCGTTCCGATTGCTTGAACTCAACAGCTTCACTATTTCATTCAATAGGAAAGGTTTTACCATTACATCGACAGTGTTATCTTCTAGATGTACTGAAATGGTAGAATGCAAATAGCGGTCTGCACTATCAATCATTGAGCCTCCGGAATTTAAGTAAATATATTCAGATCTATTTAGGCCGATTTCGGTAGAATAGTTAACTCACCAGACATTAGCCAATAGATTTTTTCAAAAACCAATATCAACGAAGAAGATAAATCATTGATCAAATACCGTAAATCATAGAAACAACTCTCACTTAATACACAGCATCATAACAAACAAGAAAATTACATGTATATAGTGGTAAAATATTTTTTTGAATTCTATTTCATTATTGATTTTATCTTTGAAATTTTTCATTCTACATTCGAAATCCGTGAATGTTAAGGTACATTAAAATGTATATTGCAGAATTGTTCAATATTGGGAAAAGTGTTTTCATCCTAATTTCAATATCTACAACCTACCACATTCAGGTCTGATGTTCGACACTATTTCAATACGATCACAGCTCAGTGTTTTTGGATTATACATCATGGTACTTCCACAAGTCTGCAACACATACTCGGCTCCGTTCGGACCATCATTACATACATAGTATTTATGACAATCGCTCTCGTGTGGTTTCTTGGGGGTTTCTGAATTACAAGAAGGTTTTCCTGTTATAACGAACACCTCAGTTGCTGTAGTTTCTGAAGGGCTGACGGTTGTAGTTATCGCTAATATAAAAACGATTGAATTATCTCAAAATATTAAAGATAAATATTTATACTTACCACACTCAGGTCTAATAGTAAACACAACGTCACTTCTGTCACATCCATACGTTTTCGGATTATACATCATGGTGCCTTCGCATGTTTGCTCTACATACTCTGGACCATTAGGACCATTTTCGCAGACATAGTATTTACGACAATCACTTGCATGTTGGTGATTTTGCATATCTGAAGTACAATGCGGTTGTCCGGTACTTGTGATGTAGGATACGGATGTAGTTGTTTTTTTTGTCGTTGTCGTTTCTGCTGGTGAAGTAGTTGACACCGCTTGATAAAGTAAATAAAATTTCAGAAAATGGAAACTACTCATTGAAAACTCTTAACTTACCACATTCGGGTCTTATAACAGAAACTGTCTCCATTCGATCACAACTCAGTGTTTTCGGGTTATACATCATGGAACTTCCACAAGTCTGTAACACATATTCAGCCCCGTCTGGACCATCACTACATACATAATATTTATGACAATCGCTCTCATGAGGTTTGTTGGGAGTTTCGGAATTACATGAAGGTTTTCCAGTCATAACGAACCCTTCAGTTGCTGTTGTTTTCGCAGCTATTGTTGTTGAGGGGGTCGTGGTAAGCTCTGAATTTCAACAAACAATTTCAACATATCCGAACACATTATATACACCTTTATACTCACCACATTCTGGTCTGATAGATGACACAACAGCGGGTCTATCGCAACCAAATGTATTTGGATTATACATCATAAGTCCAGAGCATATTTGTTCAACATATTCTGGGCCATTCGGACCATTTTCACAGGCATAGAATTTATGGCAATCGGTTTCATGAATCTTGTTTGGCATATCAGAATTGCATTGTGGTTTTACTGTTACTGTGACGTAGGATTTTGCTGTTGTAGTAATGGTCGTGGAAAGTGCTGAAAAGATTATTAGTAGAAAATAGATTTCAAACTGCGACTAATTATTACTCACCACATTCAGGTCTAATAACAGATACGGCATCAATGAGGTCACAACTTAATGTTTTTGGATTGAACATCATTGTACTTCCACAAGTTTGTTCAACATATTCAGCGCCTTCTGGGCCATTCTGGCATACATAGTACTTATAACAATCTCCATCGTGTGCTTTTTTCCGTGTTTGTATTTCGCACTTTGGTTTTCCAGTAGTATAGATCGAAGAAGTCACCGATGTGCCTGGAGTACCCTCAGTTGTTATAGTAGAAGGAGAACCACTAGTTGTTCCTGATATCAGGAATAAAATACATTGATTACTGAAGCTACTTAATGAAAAAAGGTATACTTTTCACTGGACAGTCTGGATTTAGAAGTGGGCATTCATGCGAATCGGCAGTTCAGTACGTCTGTGCAGAGTGTAGAAATAGAGTAAACAATGATGAAATCGTGCTGTGTGTATTTGTCGACTTGAAACGTGCATTTGAAACAATAGACCGTAGGGTTTTATTAAAAAAGTTAGCTTCTTGTGGAATGGGAGGAATTGCTCTAATGTGGATTGAAGATTATTTAACAGAAAGATATCAAAAAACTAAGGTAAATACTGATACATCAGAAAGTAAACTTAATTTGTTAGGTGTTCCACCGGGAAGTGTGCTTGGCCCGCTATTGTTTATTGTTTACATAAATGATATATACAAAAATTTAAAAAGGTGTTTTGTAAATTTATTCGCGAACCACACACTTATATTCGTTTCAGGGAAAAACCATTATGAGATTACGGATATTTTGAACAGTGAGCTTGATATTCTGTATGATTGGTTATGTCAAAATCGATTGAAACTAAATAATACAAAAACATAGTGTATGGTTATCGGATCAAAAGTAAACTGCAAGAAATATTTGGACTTAAATTTATCTGTGAAGGTTAACAATTCCCTTGTTGGATTTGTAGCAGCAATCAAGTACTTGGGTGTTATTCTGGATCAGAAACTGAGTTTTTCTTCTCATATTGATTATTTATGTGAAAAAATAGGTAAAAAGATTGGATTTTTCTCTAGGATATCATATCATATTTCACACTGGACAAAAATGTTGATTTATAAAACCATTATTATGCCCCATTTCAATTATTGTTGTTCTTTGTTGATATCATGTACTAAAGTAGATATATATAGATTGCAATTACAACAAAACAAAGTGATGAGGATTATCTTAGGCTGTAATAGATACACTCCTATTGAGAATATGTTGTATACGTTGAATCGGCTAAATGTTGAGCAGTGTATAAAGAAGGCCAATATAATGATAATTTACAAGATCGAACATGGTCTCCTTCCAAAATATTTAAGTGCTTATTTGGAAAGACGGTCGGATTTTCATGATCACGATGTTAGATCGGGGCGGCATTTTCATATTCAAATGGTAAAATCAGCTTTGTTACAAAAGATTCTTTTTTATGATGGAGTTAGAAATTATAATGCATTACCAGATAGTATTAAGAGCGTGTCGAATCTCAATGTTTTTTCTAAGAAATTATTCAATTACTCACTTATTAAATCTTAGTATTAAGTGTATATACTTAATGTAATTACTAGCAAATTGCTAAATAAAGCTTACTTACAAAAACGCTAAAACTCTTGACACATCGCGGAAATACTTAAATTTCAATTGTTACAAGCAAATACCTTTCACTTTTAATTTTTTAGTTTATAATTATTCTAATTTAGTTAAAACTAATAAGTAACCAAGTAGTTGACTGATAACTGTTAAATTTAAATTGACATAAAATATGTTAAATTAAAAATGAACTCACCACACTGACAGTATACTTGAATTTCGAAGTCTGGGCAACCTACCCCTTTTCTTTGTGATTTGCAAACCAAACCTCTTTCCAAACTACATTCTGCATCAAGTCCTGTCTCTTTAGCCGAGATTTTGTCACGTACAGTTCTGCATCTTATATCTGTCATCTTATCTTGCGCACATTTACCTCCACTAATCAAGTTATTCTGAAATAAAGAAAATGAATAGTGATGGAAAAATTGATACGGGGAAATATTCTAAATATTTACTACAAAAATGTTGCCAATATCGATGTTGGAAAAAACTATTAGTGTAACTTTTTTATATTTTATTCCAAATTAGGTTTTATAATTCCATGAAGTATTTAACACGATATTACCGCCTGAGCTTAAAGTTCAGGATCGGTATCGCTCGAGACCATTTCCACGAAATATAAATATTTTTCATAAAATACTTGACATTCATTAATAAATAATTTTCAATAAAAATCTTGATGAGATTGTTTATATAATGAATAAAACTGAATTTCATTATCAAGAAATACCTGAACGTTAGAATGCCCAACTGAAAACATTCAATGATTCTACTTTCAAATACTTTAAACATTACATAAAGTGAACAAGGAAAATTCTTTAATAATTTAAAAAATTATCAAACAACTTTCCAAGGGAGCTGGTTATACGTATTCCACAAAGCAAAATCTGCTTTCATAATCTAACGGTGAATTATAGAAATTATCAAGTCACCCCGACTCAAAATCTGCATACAGCTGTTTCGATCTTATTAGATTTCATCAGTGCAGCTCATTTGACTCGGAGTGAACTAACAAATTTCTAATTGTTCCCCAATACAAATCGTGGTCAATAACACTGTCTGGATAACAACCCAGAGCGCCCTCCCACCAAAGATATTGGGAACCAACACTTCACCGTTTAGATCCAAAATGCAGAAATTCTTCGCGCAAACACGTACCTGCTGATATGAAGATATCTACTCTACAACAGTGGTGTATATGATTCCAAGGCACACTAACATAGTGATTTAAAACCTTTGGATATACTCACGAGAGCGCGCTCCGAAGTCCCTAGCAGCGTAATACGCAAAATACAATATGCTTTGTGGAATACGTATAACCAGCTCCCTTGAAAAGTTGTTTGATAATTTTTTAAATTATCAAAAAATTTTCCTTGTTCACTTTCTGTAATGTATGAAATTGACCATGGTCAACAAGTATGTTTTTCATTATTTGATTGTTGTATTTTGCGTATTAAGCGACTAGAATATTCGGAGCGCGCTCTCGTGAGTATATCCAAAGGTTTTAAATCAGTATGTTAGTGTGCCTTGGAATCATATACACCACTGTTGTAGAGTAGATATCTTCATATCAGGAGGTACGTGTTTAAGCGACGAATTTCTGCATTTTCAGTCTAAGCGGTGAATTGTTGTTTCCCAATCTTTGGTGGGATGGCGCTCTGGATTGTTATCCAGCCAGTGTTACTGACCACGATTTGTATTGTGGAACAATTAGAAATTTGTTAATTCACTCCGAGTCAAATAAGCTGCACTGATGAGATCTAATAAGATCGAAACAGCTGTATGCAGATTTTGAGTCGGGGTGACTTGACAATTTCTATAATTCACCGTTCGATTGTGAATGCAGATTTTTCGTTGCTGAATACGTATAACCAGCTTCCTTGGAAAGTTGTTTGATAATTTTTTAAATTATGAAAGAATTTTCCTTGTTCACTTTATGTAATGTATGAAATTGACCATGGTCGACTAGTATGTTTTTCATGATTTGATTGTTGTATTTTGCGTATTAAGCGACTAGAATATTCAGAGCGCGCTCTCGTGAGTATATCCAAAGGTTTTAAATCACTATGTTAGTGTGACTTGGAATCATATACACCACTATTGTAGAGTAGATATCTTCATATCAGGAGGTACGTGTTTAAGCGACGAATTTCTGCATTTCAGTCAGTTCAGAAATTTGTTAATTCACTCCGAGTCAAATAAGCTGCACTGATGAGTTCTAATAAGATCGAAACAGCTGTATGCAGATTTTGAAATTCTTCGCGCAAACACGTACCTCCTGATATGAAGATATATACTCTACAACAGTGGTGTATATGATTCCAAGGCACACTAACATAGTGATTTAAAACCTCTGGATATACTCACGAGAGCGCGCTCCGAAGATCCTAGCAGCGTAATACGCAAAATACAATATGCTTTGTGGAATACGTATAACCAGCTCCCTTGAAAAGTTGTTTGATAATTTTTTAAATTATCAAAGAATTTTCCTTGTTCACTTTCTGTAATGTATGAAATTGACCATGGTCAACAAGTATGTTTTTCATGATTTAAATACTTTAAATATAAATTTATTTCTTCAATTTCTTAATCGAATTGCTATAATAAGCAAACCATCCTTAAATTTTTTTGTAAGATAATAATGTGGATAATAATGAAGATCATACCAAAATTAAAGCTGTCGGAAGTGGTTCAACTTCTTTTGCCCTTGTAGTTACACCCCCCTTCACTGTAAACGAATTTTGATTTATCCATTCTGTCCATCCAGATACGCACTTGATCGTTTCGTCACGGGAAGCAGGCGTAGTTGTAGATATCTATAAAATCATTATATTAAAATAATGAAAGGTCACATTGGAGCTGCAGTTGACTAACCGGTACTTGAGTGCAAGGTTTTCCTTTACAATTCTTCTGTCCTCGTGAACAATAACATGTATGACAACTGTCCTCCTCAATTACATCACCTTCATAGTACGTAACTCCGCTTATCTCCATACAAACAGATTTGCATTCGTTGACGGGAATACAACGGCTGTAGGAGGAATTGAAGTAAACTTGACCTACTGGACATGGTTTCACTTCACAACCTTCGACGCAAGTGTCTTCGCCACAAGTTGCACTGATTTTTCCTCTAGTGTATATGTTGTCGCATGTTTCAATCAGACAAGTTGACATGCAGGGTTTATAGGCTGAACATTGATCATTACACTGAATAGCTGAAAGCATTAAGACGTTGAATACTGAACTAATAATATAATTCAACCATCATCAAATTATAATTTATCAAACTAATCTCTATTACAGAAGATTTTGTACTATTTTGTATATCCACAAGTATATTCTCCTGATTTGAAGAACTATTATTTTCAAAATTTAAAGTCTATTATATTCTGTTTACAGTTTCGATACATATAACAGTTATCGCTATTTATTATACAAGTGTCGGTATCTATTGAAAGTTTTTTAAAGCAGCACTTCCCGTCGATCGTCAGAATGATGTCATAGTGAAAAAATTAAATAATGTCTGACGATTGATTCTAAAATATTAAAAATGAATATATAAATTAAGATATATGTTTGAATTAGGCATTAATATTTGCTGCAAGGTAGCATCATTGGGAAATCTTACCAGAATGTTCGAAAATAATTTGTTTGGAATATTGAGGAAGTTTTCATATCTAAAATAACTGAAATTACTGCAATAATCTATTTGAATGACGAACACAGGCTTCAAATTTAGAGCATGTGATAAATTAATATTCCAATAAAAGCTTCGAGTTCACTGCGCAGTTTTGTTTTTTAACAGAATACCTGACAAATATTTTGTATATCCATGTCTGATCTGAAGTACATAAATTAACAATGAGAGCGATACAATGTCAATTATACGATTATTCAATAACTGTCTAATAATCTATGAAAAGTTTTACGATAAATGTGTACAGAATATGTTCATTTCCTTAAACTAAAGCTTACTGAAATATTCATTTAATTAATATCTTGAAATTATCATTAACTTTAATCTTTGATTACTGACAATACGTAAATATTTACTGAGAAAAAAAAACAGAAATTATCATTTGATTCAAACTTACGACAAAGATCTTGAGACCTCCAGTGTATAGGAACTCCTCTGTTATTGCATTCTTGAGCATAGGCAGCAAGTGCTGTACATAAACATTCACAATCGCCCCCTTGATCACATGCGCAAGTATCGAACAAGCATTTATCATAGAAATTATCAATAGGCACTTCGGAGTGGCATGGCATAAATACTGAAGATTTCAAAATGCCACATTTCCTCATTGCCCAAACACGCCTTTCAGGTTTCTCTTTACACGTATCCTGAAAGTTAAATCATATGAATATATAAGTATGAGCTCACTACGGTTTTTTTTCTCACAGTGATCTCTTTAGCTTCAGGACAGTAAGGTTCCAATTTCCAAGAGTCCCCAAAGGCATATGGTGATACTTCAGTCACTCCACCAGACGGAGTTTGGAAGTCGTCCATTTCGTTGTCGTTATAGTTACCACACAATCCCTTAACCTATAATATGAATCATTTAATTAGAGGCAATTTGAGAATTACACTTTTCGCATTACCTGATTTTTCCATTTAGGACTGAGTCTTACGTAAACTCGAGTTCCTCTATCCCATCTCACTGATAAACCTAGATCTGGGGCTTCAATGATGACATATAGACCGATTTCTCTAACTGTTAGATGACCAAAAGTTGTAGATTTTGGCAATGGTTTCCCAACATTCAGTGTTAAGGTTTCTGTAGATTTACCAGCTGCTACCCTAATAGATATTGATTTAGAACAACTGGTACCTAATGTACCACATGGAACATTCTGTAATGAATCATTGATTAGTTAAAGGCGCATGTACACAACGAAGAGGAATATTATACCTGTATAGAGATATCAAAAGCTGCCAAGTCGCCAAGAGAGCCTTTAGCAAGTACGTAGTCACACTGGCCTTGGTAATCGTAATGTTTGCCATCGAAGGTCTTATAATGAGAATCTCCCCATGCGCTGCACTCAGCTGCACATTGTCTATCAGTACAGCTCCACTTTCCAGCTTTACAGGAGCTATTACAAATATTTTATAATTTTTTTCACCCATAATACATGCTTACAAAGAACTTCTTTTTTATAAAATATAAATTGAAGTACAATCTGACAGTTGAATCAATACAATTTTATAATTTCCTTTCATAAAATTAAAGTCCCATTCCCTTTCATCTCTGAATGTTTCTTCTGTATGTTTGAACTTTTGCGCATAGACTAATTTTTCAATTTATTGCTTCAAAATACGAAAGAATAAAGAAAGAAAATACTTAAAAGTAAAATTGACAGTTTCAACTGGTGAGAAAACACTTCGAAATGTTAGAAAGGAGATTCCTACTTTGAGGCGTCTGAGCCATTTTTTACTGTTTCTTTTTAATCAAAATGCCTAGCGCCCAAAACATTGATTACTTGGTAAGTATATATACATATTTGTTCGTGTTTCCAATTACAAATTCACTGAAAAGAATTAATAAGTTTTCGTTTGTATGAAAATTTGAAAGAATTTACAAATGAATAATGAGATTTGAAACACTAACATAATTTCGTAACAAAACATTACAAGAAATCAGGATTAACTTTATGTTAGGTTTTCCACTGCTCAACTAGTTCTTTTTTTCCTACATGAAAACACTCAATCTCTTATATAACCTGATTGTACAATTTGGATCCCAAATCAAATATAGTTGAAATATCTTCAAGATAGCAGATGTAGCTGATAAGAGCAGGCGTTTGTGCCATTCTATTTAATATGGTTATATCAGAACTATAAAAAATTATATTTTTGTAATTTGACGTTGGTTTGAGACAGTTTCTAATGAGCTGTACCTGATTTCCTTCAATGCTCATATTATTCAATAAATGACGGTGAAAAAGCTCCTAAATAAAATGATTTCATAAAAATTATTGTATGTACATGCATTTAAATATATATCCTGATATTCCACAGAGCTTTCCATTTATAATGTAAAACAAAATAATATTATATGAAACTTGGAATCAGAAGTTGCGTGATGGGGAATAGATTTGAAGAAATTTAGTTTAACTATAATAGCTTTTATGGTACTAACATAATGTTCAAGTTATATCAAACCAAAGACTATTCAAAAACACTTTTCAATTAATGATTCATTTGAAGTCAAGAGTTCATATTTGAACGAAACTACAAATTATTTACATGCGATGAAATGCCTATAACGGAAAATTTTCCAATTTATGAATCAAATGTAGTTTGGTGTAGTCGATAAGTGAACAATTCAAAAAAAAATCGGATGAAATTCGAAAAAAAAACTGCTACTACTCATAGTTATAGTGGAAATTTTTTTACGAAAGAAAGTATGATTGCACTATATCAATATTGGTTGCTAGTGCCTCATTCAACTGTCACACTTTCATTGTGTACTGTGGAGAATATAGATAGGACTTGGTTGAAACTTTTAAAAAATTCAAAATGAAATTTAAAGAAAAAAGATTCTAAGATTTGGAAATTGTAATCTTACCATGTATTACAGTCATTCTGCACGACATCGTTTTCTCTGTAGCTTTTACCGCCATGATGGCAAGGACACTCTGAGGGTTTTATGCATAGTTTCGAGATAGGATCAAGCACATAACCACGCTTACATTCGCATCCAGGTTGACAAATAGCAGGAGAGGATTTTTGATAGGTATCCATGTTCTGGAAATTTTCAAGAAAAGCATTTTTTAGTTACTCCCGAAAAAGTAATAAAAAAGTTTCGCTTACTTTAAAAATGCTATTGTTATATTCCTAATTGAGATCTAGTTAATTATTTTCTTGAATTAATAGTGGTATAAATATTTCTTCTTTCTATAATTGCTCATATAGGCAATTTTGAATCAAACCTTTATCTATAAATAGATATTGTAAAGTGGCTTACAAGTACGTACGAATCAGGGTCGAAAATGAAAACATTGACTCTTATTCATGTATCATATATATATTCCATCATATAATTAATAATGATGGGAAGAGAATAGTCACTTTTATTTTAGCATTACTTTTTTTGATTATATTCAATATCTTGTAAAATACAGATTCTGATAAAGAAAAGTTCCAAAGCCAACGTTTAAGATAAATAGATTTGTATGAAAGTTACTAAAAGTGTAAGATAAATTATTAAATTTTTTTCGATCATGGTTTCGTCTAAAAAATTGATAGAGATGTTTATCTGAGTTTCAGCAGCAAAAGTAAAACGTTGACAATTTAAATACCAATGATGCATTCTTCTAGATTATCCATGAAAGTTTCAGCTGAACCAGACAAAAGTAATTAATGATGAGCATATTACTACAATAAATATTCAAGTATCTGAATAGATGAATATTAATATATTAAAACAATGGCTAATAATAAAAATTTACACATTTATTTAATAAATTTGTATATTTTTATTATTAACCCTTGTTTTAATATGTTTATTAATTTACATCATGTATTGGCCCAAGAAATATTAATTATTTTCTATAAAGTTATGAAGATCATTTTGCTTCAAGTAAATATCATTCAAACTTTTACAATTTTATTCGTTAAAAAACGCAAAGAAAAACAATACCTCACCTTGCATGTTTTTGGTTCTGCTGGTTCACAACTAGTAAACTCAAAGTGCAACGAGGAGTTGCACATACTTTTCAAATCAGCTGCGTCTGGGTATATTTTAATCTCCTCTGGGCTAGCCTTAGTACAGTGCCATCCTCCATTGACGCACGCACTATAAAAGTGATATGGTAATTCAGAAATTGTTATAGCATGGTAGATGTTTGTTGCCCCCATACGTATAACATAATACTCTGTATATTGAAACGTTAATATTCAGAACTTTCATTGAGAATTCTTATTTACTCAATTATTCATGTTTTTTTTTTAGATAAACGGTCAGATTTTGGTAAAATTTATGAATAATTTACTTTATACCTTATAAAGTTGCAAATCATAATATATAAATCTGCTATAACTAAGAAATTATAATTCATTGTAACAAATGCTTTAAAGATCTGCAAGTAACTATTTATTATGTTTCAATATCAAGAGTGAAAAAAAAATCAATTGGAAGATTTTCATTACTAAACAAGCAAGCTGATATTTCTGTTATGACATTATAAAAATATTTATCAGAAAAGGCATATCCTATACAAAGATAAAAAATAAACCAATATAAACTATCACGATTCATCAGGAGAATGAGAAACGTGCAGACTTTGAATGATTAAAAAATACATAGGAAAAACAAATCAAAAATGAAATTTAACTCACCATAAATCAGGGGATGTATCAATTCTTCTAATTTCTTTATAACCTGGATTGAATTTTATTCCATTCGCGTGGCATGTACATTGTCCAGTAGGTATACATTCGCCATTATCGTCTAAAGCTTCTCCATCTGGACAGTTGCATCCTTCAACGCATTGTTTTTTACATGACTTCCTTGTTGAGATATCGTAACAGCTCCTGGTGCACGAATCACCACACACTTGATATTTCTGACCTGCTGGACATTGAATTCCACATTCCTTAACATCACCTCTCCAATCCACAACAATTCCTTTGCTTGCACATTCATGCGAGTATGATGCAATTATGGTACACAAACATTTATTCAGCTGAAAATATATGATTAAAAATAATCCAAATATGGAATCGCTTTACTTACATCACCTTGACAAGAACAAACATCATACAAACAATCATGGTAGTATTGCTCGGGATCAACGTAGAAATGGCAATCTGAAAACAAAATATTAAAATTGGTAAAATTTGTCCATAAAATGAGAAAGATATAATTATTATTATATAAATATAGTTATTATTCAACCAAGTGAAATAGAATATTTCAAAGAGTTTTCCACCAATAATACTTGTTTCCTTCTATATAAGAGACAATAGGTACTTATTGTAATTAATGATGACTTATTGGATGTATCATGTTATACATATAACGAGGTCATATCGATAAAATAATATTTTCTAATATATCCAACATCAATAATTTCATTCAAGGTTCCCTGTTTTGATCTTTGATGTATCTTTAAATACTCGTACCCAAGATTTTAACAATACTTTTCTTCGGAATTTAAGTATAAAGCATATTCAAGTATATCAGACGCGGCTACTGTTTGAATTGCTTTTAACAAATTTATTAATTAAATATGCTCATACAGGGTGTTCTACAAGCTCTATGACAAACTTTGACAGATGATAGGTCACTTGATTTTAAACATTTTTTTTTAATAAACATGGGCCCGATTCGTTGTTGTTTAGAAGTTACAAGCATTTGAAGAATCGTAATTTTTTCAGTCAACCAGGAAGTGATAGAAAGTCACTAATTATATATAATAATTAGCATGTTAAACAATGCACACTTATAAAATATACACCTGCTTCAATAAAAAAACGTAAGCTGATAAATAGAAATATCGGTTGTTATGAAAATAATTATTGTTAGTGTCATTTTAATTATTTATTAGATATTTCTTGTGAAAGTTCTAAATAAAATAATTGATGACGTACATTTTAATATTATTCAAAATATGTGGTATCAGCACGACGATGCACCGCCACATAGGGGAAGACAAGTAGTTGCTTGGCTAAATGAACATTTACCGAATAAATGGATGGGTCAAGGAGGTCCAATGTTATGGCCACCTCGTTCACCCGATCTAAATCCTCTGGATTTTTTTTTATGGGGACACATGAAGCAGCTGCTCTACCATGTTGAAATCGCTATCCATCAGCAATTACTTGAAAGAATTCAAGATGCAGCTAGCCAAATAAGAAATGATCCAAATCTCATTCTTCGAGTGACCGAATCTTTAGTTCGTCGATGTGAGGATTGCATTCAAGCTGAGGGTGGACATTTAGTTTTGTGATTAACATTTAATTTAAATTTTTATAATTAATTGTTAATAAAAGTTGAATGCTTGTAACTTCTAAACAAAAACGAATCGGACCCATGTTTATTGAAAAAAAAATGTTCAAAATCAAGCAACCTACCTTCTGTCAAAGTTTGTCATAGAGCTTGTAGTGCACCCTGTACTTCATGCAAATTATTTTTTGTCTTGAGAAAAAAACAGCAGATAATGTTGAGATATGACTATAACCTGCATTTAATGCTTCACTTTCGAATATACTGCGAAGCTAAAATTTAGTTTTCAAAAGAACCTAATAGTTAGAAAATCATTTCAAAGCAAAGGTTATAAAACAAATATGAATAGTTTTCAAATGATACATCTTATTAAATGCCAGAATTCTAAGAATAAATCATCTTTCAACTGAAAAAGCCAATGAAAGATTGGTTTTCTCCTCCGTATACCAGTGGTTCAATAATCACAAATAATAGTTATAATTAATAGTCAGATTACATGCTTCGGAAATTTATTCATCTTAAATATTAGTTGGTCTGGTGTTTAGACCAATTTAAATAGGAATGGAATTAGAGTTTAATAGTAGGTTGTGTGTATATATTCATTGATGATCAATCAGAGTTGATCTGGATTTCAAAATAAAATCAATGTTTCAAACTTATGTCAAAAAATTTGATGTGAATAAGGACAAGAGTAGGTATGCATAATTTACTAGATTATAAGCTGACTAGATTGAGTTAATTAATTAAGGCTTTAAAAGAGAAGTTTATGCGGAATAATTCTCGATGTATTAACAAAAACATCAAAAATGAGTTTAATAATGGAATAAGTAGTATTAAATTTTTCATAAAATATCTAATAAGTAGATTTCGATTTCATAAAATGAAAAACTATGTTACGGAATCTGTGTTTGTTTTCCACTACAATGTTCAGTGTTTTTTTTTCCATCTTCTCGACACGAATTCTAGTAATGGCTCTAGCAATTAAATAGTATATAAAATTATGTGTGTGATTTAATAAATGGAAAGGTAAATTTATTAATCCGAAATTAATTTTTCCATAAATCTGTGAGTTGATTCTATGTTGAAAGATGTACAATATTCTGATATTGAAAGAAATAATTACCTGAAAAAAGGTCGGACTTTATTTTGCTACATAATTTCTCTGCGTTTGCTTTTCTGTGCATATTCACATCACAAGGATGGGAAGGAATGCGGTTCGGTACATTGGCGCAAGCTTCGTGTGTTTTCCACTTGTTGGCAAATGAAATGACTGATTGTTCAATATCGCCCTCAGGAGTTGAGAAGTCATCCTTTTGGTTTCGGTTGAAAGTTCCGCAGAGACCCTGAAATTAAAATAATTTGTTTCGCCATTCTACGTAACAGATAGATAGATAGATAGATAGATGTATAACTTTATTTACTTTATACAAATACATAGAATTTTGAAGCACGTCACAGCACATTGAAACTTATTCACTCCTTTTTTAAAGTTACTTTGATTTTCTCTTACTAATAGTATTAGTCTAAAAAGATACAGGCCAGTGACTGTAAGTATTTTCAATTCCCTGAAGTACGGTCTGCAGTCAGTTTGTGTCTTCAGGTTTAACATGTAACGGACCGCGCGTCTCTGGGTAACTCCAATTTTACCTGCATCTTTAGCTTGTCCCCAGTAAATAATACCATACGACATTTTGGACTGGAATAACCCATAGTACGCAAGCTTAAGAAGGACTTCAGTTGAAACTGTATATTTTAGGTTTCGTAAGAGATAGCAGCATGAACTTAACTGCCGCGATAGCTGATTAATGTGAGGTGACCAAGTGAGCTTCCGGTCCAGGTGGATACCCAGGAACCTTGTATCAGGGCTGCTTACTATCGATTTACCTCTCAGTCTCAAGAATAAGGACTTATCGATCGTCTCGTTTTTTGTATATATTTCGATTAAGGAAGTTTTGTTCTCGTTTAAGTTTAATTTGTTTATTTTACACCAGTTAAGCATTAATTCGATACATGCGTGTGCTTTCTCATTTATATTTTTACCCGCTATGATAACGATAGTATCATCCGCGTAAAGGATAAGAAGGACAAATTCCCTTAAGCGTAGAGGCAAATCGTTTATGAATAGATTAAATAAAGTGGGAGAAATACAAGAGCCCTGTGGAGTTCCCACATTCACTTCTAAAATCTCCGAGACTGCTCCCTCAAGGGACACTTGTTGTGATCTCTCCGAGAGATAGGATATTATCCAATTGAGGGCTTCCCCTCTTATAGCATTCTCATAGAGCCTGGGCCGAAGAATATTAATATCCACATATCCGGTCAAATGCCCGGCTTAGATCGAACATAATTGCAATCACAATGGTTTTTGGTTCATGTTTTCATAAATAAAATCGAGAGCTTTACTGATGGCCATATGTGTCGATCGATTAGGCCGAAAACCAGTTTGTTGCTCTGATAAAATACCCTTTCTTTCTAGAAAGTTAGAAAGTTTTTCATTAAAAATAAATTCAAATATTTTACTAAAATGGCATTGAAGGGCAATGGGTCGGTAGTTTTCCACTTTGTCCCTACTACCCTTGTTTTTGAAAATGGGGATGATTTTTGATTTTTTTAATGATTTAGGATAAATGAATATATCATCGAATAAATTTTGTATACACTTACCTTGGTCTCTTCTTTAAACGATGCCGGCATATCTACGTAAATCCTACTTATACCATCCCACCAAATTTCCAATCCATTAGGTAACTCCACTGAAAAAATATGTCGATTAGAACTTTGAACACAAATTGTTTATGTCACTTACCTAACAAGAATATTGAAGATATTGTCCTTATTGTGATACCAGATGATTCGAAAGGTGGTTTAGTAATTTCCTGACCGTTTACTAGCACATCATTGTTTTGTCTCAACTTAATAGTAATAGTGTCATTTAGTTTTATTGTAGCGGTTTTTGTGCATGATGGCATTTCTGAAGTAGATGTCTTGGCAAAACTTAACATCTGCAAGTAACGAATAAACAATTTCAGATGCAAATAACCATAAGAATAAAAACGTTTAATAACTTTTTAATAATTTGACTACATCAATTATATTTCATAGCTAGTATTTTGTACTCAGTTGAACATATTTCAGATTCATTACTCTTTCATTTTGGAAAATATTTTCACCATTATTACTAATACTTTTTATAAATTTTAATTACTGCATAATGGCAAACGTCCTATGGACAATTGTTAGGTCTAGTAAATAATACTATTGTAAAATTGGTTAAAAAGTTAAATTTTTTTCATTCTTTGTTTTTCCTTGAAAACGTGTACAAGCTATTCCAAAAGTTATACAAAATTATTCTTCATTTCTGTTTAGCAAGGATCATTGCAGGTTAAAACACGAAATTCAATTTCATCAGATCTTTTCAGTTCTGAATAACATTGAACTCTTTTAATGGAATATTTATTCATCTCAATGCATTTCCATTCGCGAGACAATATTTTCGAGATTAGTGTTTTATTAATTTGTTTGGGCAGTAGGCCAAGTTAATGATTTTAAATTATGCATACTCTCTCTGCTAATAGAAGCTTTATAAATGCTGTACTTTGATAAAAGTAATTAGTTTTGATAATTATTTGAAAGAACATACTTCTTAATATATAATAATATCTTTTTACTATATTAAAACAATGGTTAAAAATAACAATTTACACATTTATTATAAGAAATAACGCATGACGCACGTTTCGGTGGAACTTCACCTTCTTCAGATGCTAATGGCAAACTAACTATGATTCTCTGTTATATCGAAAACAAGAAATGACAAATTATGTAGAAGGGGTAAATACAAAGATGGTTACAAATAATTATTAGAAAAGGAAAAACCAATTCTGAACTGCTAGTCAGGTAGTTCGGTAATTTTGAAAAGATTAAGAAGGGGGCTTGAAGTATGATCGATTTGGCTATTCAATAGGAGACCGGAATGCTTGTATTCATTTATCTGTAATGATTCTAAAAAATTAAGTTTAATTCCCTTACTTTCAGTATTTAATATTTTAAAATCGAAATTGAATGTGTGATATTCTTGGATTAAATGGTTTGCATAATGTGAATCCGACTTCTGATTAACAAAGCTACGTTTGTGTTCTGAAATTCTAGTTTGAAAACTTCTGAAAGTTCTACCAATGTAAAACTTATCACAATCGCCTTAATTAATTTTATAAACTCCCGATTTATTATGTTTATGAACTTTGGATTTATTATTTTTCATATGATTTCCTAAATTATTACCGGTACGATAAGCAATGTTAATGTTGTGCTTAGATAAGAGAGACTTAAGTTTTTTACTTGAATTTCCGATGAAAGTGAGGCTGTTGTATTTGATATTATTTTTAGTAAGGGGTACACCTGGTTAATCGCATTTTTGAAAAACTTTTTATCTATCATATTGTCTATAATATTGGGATCATAATTATTATTTACGGCAATTTGTTTAATTATATTTTTCTCGATGTTAAAATTGGCATTTGAAAGTGGAATATTTACTAAACGATGTACCATACTATTGAAAGCTGCCATTTTGTGTTGGAAAGGATGTAGGGAAGTACTATGTATGACGCTATCAGTGTGCGATGGTTTGCGAAAAATTGAAAAATTATGTTTGTTATCTACTTTTGTTATTTTCAAATCCAAATAGTTAATCGAGTTATCTTTTTCCATCTCTAAAGTGAATTTTATATTAGGGTGTAAAGTATTAATGAATGTTTGAAAGCAGTCTAGTTGTCTAAGAGTACCTGTGAAACAACAAATAATATCATCCACATATCTAAACCAATAAACGAATTGTCGACTAACAGGATGATTATGAATTAACTGTTCCAAATTATCCATGAATACTTCAGCCAACAAAGGGCTCAGCGGGTTTCCCATAATTAAGCCTTCAGTACTGCTGTAAATCTTATCATTGAAACTAAAATAATTCTGTTCCAGGCATAATTCCAAAAGTGACAATATATCTGATTTTATGAAAGGATTAACAAGATTGCTATTAAGTAACTTTTCTATTAGGGTTAAAGGTACCTTGGGTGGTATACTTGGAAAAAGATTAACTACATCCCAGGACATAAATTTAGAATTAAGTGGCAATTGAATATTTTCAATTTTATTGACTAAATCGTAAGAGTTTTTGATAGAGAATTTAGGCTGAAATTTACAATAATTTTGAATTATTTCTATTAGAAACTGCGACAAAAACACTTAAGGTGCTGTAGTGAATGACACTACTGGTCTGATTGGATAGCCTAGTTTATTAATTTACACCAAGTATCGGCCCAATCAATCCAAAATCTTTTTACTATTTTTGGAATCTTTTTTATAGACCAATATTAAATATTTTTTTACTTCATTATTGGGAGTTATCTCGTTAGAGTTTTCAACTCAAAACAATTATATGTTATGATAATTCAACAAACTTCGAAATCTGTTGTTGGCAAGTATTTTATATACATATAAATCAGAAAAACATAGCGAAGTTACAATCTTCTCCTTTTTCGGTGGAATAACGTAGTAGGTATATAGGGTACAATACTTTTGAAACCAAATTCTAGAATCAGAATAACTTGGAGAATTATTTCAGAAGACACATCGAATTATAATATTTCATCAATATTACTATGTACTACTAATAAAATGTGTTAGTGTATTTAAATGTTACCTCAGATATAGCCCCAGGGCAAGCCACATTTTCCGTCTGTATCGAGAAGTCTTTTCCTTGTATCAAGTAGTAAGAGCATTTTCCCATGAAGTCGTATTTTTTACCATCAAATGTTGTGTAATGTGGATCTCCAATAGCTGAACAACGAGCCCCGCAAGATATCTAGAAAAAATAGTTGAATTCTCCAGTCCAAATATACTAGAAACATGTTCTTACTTGAGTGCACGCCCAGTGGCCATTTTGGCAAACGCAGGTATTACAATCTTTAGGCACAGATGAACCAGCTGGAAATTCCTTCTTTCTCAATCTACAAGGACATTTGGATACTGGAATGCATACGTTATTGTGCAAAACCTTTCCTTCTGGACAGAAACATCCTTCCTCGCACGTTTTGCTATCTGTTTTCAGGCTTGTCTCACTCGATCCGCACACTGGTTGTCCTTTAGATGGACCACATGATTGATAAACCTTTCCACCATTGCACTTCAAAGCTAAAATGAAGAATGAATGAGATGTTTAAAAGCGCATGCATGAACGGCGAAGACAAATATGATGGAAAGAGAAAAAGTGGACCATGGAACAGATAGAAGGTTGTCAGTAAACGACTGACTTAGTCTCCGATATGCAGTTTAAGATATAAGTTGACATGAGACGCCTATTCTGAAAAATTTTGAGTTCTTATTCAAAATTTCATAATAAATGGATGCAGGCATGTGAAACTAAAACCATGATAAGAAAATACTACGACTCTCTCAGTCTTATATTATAACACAATCTTAAAGAAACTTGTATTAAAAATTGGTATTGATAATATATCTAAAGAAAAATTTGAATCAACTACAGTGTTTTGCAAAGGAAAGTTATTTGAGTTTATTAATTTCACATCAATAAACACTCAAAGGTTTTTTGACTAAGCATCATAGAGTTTTGTTATGAAAACTAATCAATCCGAATGAAATCAACTTTTTTTCAAATAGTGCTCGTTCCAAGCTTTATAACTAATTGTTTGAATTTAAGTGTTCTAGAGTACTTACATAGACTTTTTATTTTTCGAAGACACAAACTTATTGGATTTGTTATTTAATAAATCCACAGGAACCATAAGTTATATATATATATATATATATATATATATATATATATATATATATATATATATATATATATATATATATATATATATATATATATGAATCGACAGTAAATAGATTTCCATCTAGCTTTGACTAAAATTTTCAAGGGACTATATAGTTATCGCCTATTTATTACCGGGGTTGGTAAATTGCGCACAGCGGTCAGTTTGTAGCCAGGTATACCCAAAATGTTTTTTTTCATAGGTAAATTGCGCACAAGTGACCCTAAAGAGGGTCTAGGTAAATGGCATTTTCTAACAATTCCACGAATTTTAAAAGTTACCTACCAGAGATTCAAAGGATTATCCCCTAATGACTTTACGATAACAATTTGAGGCGTAGGTACATAGATCAGTTTAGTTTTTGCATTCGTGTTAGTAAGTTCGTCCGATTTCTAAAATGGAACAAATGCTGAGTGAAAAGAACAAAACGCTAATAATAATAGGAGGAGCTAAATTTCGCAAAGGAAGAATCCTTGTTTCTGGCAAAACCTGTACAAATAAAGTATTGCGTACAAGAACTCAAAAGAAAGTCGAGTTCTTGGACCAACAAATAAGTTTTTATAAAAATAAATTGATAGATTTAAGCACTTATGTAAAATCAATATGTTACCACAATTTGCCCAAATAATTTGTGTTTATTATATTTTTGAGAATAAAATTTTGTTTCTTTATAATGTATGTATTTAATAGAATGGTAATGATAGTCTGTTTGTACATAATGAAATATCAAGTTACAAGAAGTGTTCTTTTCATCAACTTTTATTCGTTGATTATATCAGAAAGAAAAAGTTTTGAGGTATACCGGACTAAGGATACAATTTGACCGCTGTGTGCAATTTACCTATACAGAGACTTAATCCCCTGGCTGCAACTACCTGACGAACCCTTCCCAAATTTGGGAAACTTCTTGACCACTGTGCGCAATTTACCTAGGCCCTTTATTACTACCTTGAATTATTTTTGATCAATAAAAATTGATCATGTTTCATTCAATGCAAATTCTTTTAGTTCTTCGATCGCAGGCAATACGAGATCTTCACTGCCCGGACCTTCAACTTTCCGAAGAGGAAAAATTTATCTCAACTTACAACATGTACTGGCATCTCTCCAATTTGTAAGATTTGTGAGTCCTTTTTGCTTACACTCGGACACATATACATTCATGGAATCACAGGCACATTCCGATTTATCTTCACTGTTACAGTTGCAATAATCCCAAGAACAAGCTTGGATTAGAAGTGATCTATCTAGAACCTGAAAGAATATTTGCCAGTATTTAACTTTGGGTCCTTAATATTGGCCCATAGGTATTTTTTTTAATTCTCATGAATTTAAATTACTGGAAACTGACGAAAGTGTGTTTTGTTTCAATCTTGTGAAAATTTCCATACAATAAATCAGTGATTCATATAATATATTCAATAAAGAAAAATTAACAGTACGATTAGATGCAAGCATTTCATACTTCACAAGAATTTCACTGAAAGGTTTTTTCATTAAATTAGTCATAGAAAGGAACTTATGATCAGATGAGAAATAATGAAAAAAGTAATTTCGGAGAATGAAGCTTTTCCTCAAGATATTTTCACTAATGTACCATATAAATATTGATAAGTAAATGATATAAGGTTTGAAATGTAATTTTTACTACCCTAAAAATAGGCACCACTTGGGATTCTCCTTCAGATCTCAAAAACCAATAAGTGATCTTTTATATTTGAGTGAATATATTGCTCCATCGTTTCAGTTCGACAATATAACGCAAAAATTCGTGTAAAATTTGAAATATTGAAATTGATATGACATTTTTAAAAAAATTTCAAACTAAAGAATAGACAACTATGTTTCATTAAATTTTTGCGGCTGTGGCCATCTTCAGTTGCTAATTATGTGCTACTTAGTCCACTATCAGCAGTCAGGTCTGCTAAAATTAGATGATAAGAAAACTCGCAGAAATCTTCACCCACATAATGAACAAAATATGTTCTTAATTATTTGATTTAGAAGAAATTTATGAATTCTTAAAAATCGGAAAAAAAACTACACATTTTCCATACCGACTAATATTAGCAGACCTGACTGCTGATATTGGACTGAATAGCACGTAATTAGTAACTGAAGATGGCCACAGTCGTAAATAATTTAATGAAACATAAATTTTTTTTAAATTCATAAACGCCAAATTAATTTCAATCTTTCAAAAGTTTTGGGAAAGTCACGAATATCGTAACTATTTAAAAGTCGGTTATACCGAATATAGAATAAGAGCACTACTAATTTAGTTTAGTTTAATTCTTAATATTTATTATAAAGCAAACTTACGCTACTGCAAGTGACGAATCTGCTATCTGATAATAATTGTGTGCAGAACTCATGAGCTTCACTGCTTAACGACCCTTTAACGCCACTTCCAGGGCAAGCTCGTTGTTCCATTGGAGAAGATGAACAGTGAACTAAAAACACATTTGAAAAATGAAAAATTATTTCATGTGAACTATATAATCCATCATACCTCCGACGTCATCAACTTGCCAACTTGAAGCAGCAGTCACAACATTTTTAGTTCGGCGACCACTTTTCGTGATAATATCATTATCTGGATTTCCATCAATGTTTCCACACAGTCCTTCAGTGCGATTCCACAGGCTCTCTTTAGTGTCAACTTGAATCAATGCCTAAAATTTATTTTTATAAATACACTGCTACCGCTCCCACACTGTATGCTTTTTATTGTTACCTTAGTATCCCATTTGAGGGACACGCCGACTGAGTCCAGTAGTACATTTATGTATCTGGCTGTTGTCTCTGTACGAATACCTACTGCTTGTCCAGGAATAGGTAACACAGATGAACCCTGTGTTAGCATAGGAGTGCCATCATCTAAAAAAAAAACAATTATAAAAATCGCAAGCTATATCAGTAAACTATTCATGTTTTCAAAGCATGCACAAAATATCGCATTACAAATACATCAAACATATTAAAGAAACCTGATCTAATAGTCAATGGTGAACAACTACGATAGACATAATAGCCAAACGATACTACAAACAAACTATTTTTTTTAATGATTGCATTGATTGAACATTACTTCAATAAACTAGAATGAATTACTCTTTTAACCACGCAACGTTTACCAGATTTTGTCACATGTATCTAGAACTATTAGTAGTTTGAGAAATTTAACTCAAATTAGTGTAAACAATATGAGAAAAGTTTATTTATTTTATTGTAACGAATATGATTGTAAGTATTCTTACTCAAACAATTAAAAATAACATCACTTTTGAAGTAAGTACGAAGAAAAGGAAATAATAATAAATTAGTCAGAAAACAAAATTTTAAATATTCAAATCTAGATAGTAATTTGTGTGAATTCTCTACATGTATCTAATTATAGTGTATTTAACAGAACTGAAGACTTCAAAATTTATGTGAGAACGTCACGGTGTGTCCTTATACACCCCAAAAGTTTTCTGAATATTGTGAAATTGGAGAATTGTTCTCACTTCAATCAATTTGAAGGATTTTAAAAACTATAGATTAATTCTACTAGAAAATATTTTTGGTTTATCTGATGCAGAAGTTTTCACTTCGAGTTTGCCATATTTCTCTTAAATTGATTTAACACTCTTTCGCATTAAATCTAATGTTCTAGGAAAATGTTATCGGCCACATACGAGGATATTAAGGTTAACAACATGGATCAATGATATAGTGTAGTCATTGAAGCTTTTTAGCTCAGAAATTTTTTACTATGAACCGATTTACAGGCAATTTTGGAATTAGGCTTATCTTACCCTTAACTTCAAAAGTGATACTTTTTCAAAATAACCTCGGAGATCGATAGAAGACCTTATTTTAGGCAAAAAGTTTTTTCAGAAGCCCAATACTTTTCAAGTTATTGGCAATTGAAAACTCGGAATTTTCCCATGATTTTCAACGGTTTTTTGCAAATATCTCCAAAAATATGCATTTCAACGATAATATTATAATGAACAAAATTATAGCAGGTAAAAGAATGAACAAATTGGTTTTTCAAAGAGTGTTCGAAGTGCAATATTAAGCGAGATATTGAAGATCAAAGCTGTTTTTTATTTTGTCTGAAATTTAATCGATGTATTCAATGCCATCTAGCGGAGAGCGAATACATTTTATGCATGCTAATGAAAAAGGATATTATAGTGCTTGAAATATGCTTCAAAATGAGCACTGTTAAAAGTCTTTTGCACGTAAAATGAGTGAGCTGTAATGAAAAAAAGAAGAACATCTAATGGTTTTTTTTTAAATCAATGGGTTTCATAAGTGCCACTTTCACCAAAATTAAAATTAATCGTATTTCGTCTGGAATTAACTTTAATATGAAGAGTTTGATGGATTCTAGCAGTCTGGCTGCTTTGGAACAGATTGTTTTCGAAAAAATTACGATTTTAAGAAAAATAATTTTTCGAATTTTTCAAAAAAACCACCTTCTTTTCATAATATCTCAAAAATAATGAAGGATACGTAAAAAAGTGTAATAATAAAAAATGTAGGTTTTTTTTGACAAAAGTTTTGGTTGTTTTTTTTCCCTGTCACACGAAAATTGACGGAGATATGATTGCTTGAAGAGCGTGCGGTAGCGCAATCACAGTCTCTCTCGAGCCATTTGACCCTTCACCGTTTCAAAATAAAAGGTTTTTCACTACATATCGTGATGAAAAAAAAGTTGTAGCTCTTTTAATGATTGGTGAATGATGAAATGGTTTTTTATAAGTTGTGATAGCTTCAAAATTGAAGGAGTTATGGCCCAAAAACTAATCGTATTTTTTTCTACTTAGTAAACTAAACATTAGTGAACTGAAAATTCCGAATTTTCAATTGCCAATAACTTGAAAAGTATTGGGTTTCTGAAAAAACTTTTCTGAACATTTTTTGCTTAAAATTAGGTCTTCTATCGATATCCGAGATTATTTTGAAAAAAAAATTTCCACCACCGAAAAGGGGTGGCAACCACCTCCAGGGTGAAAACGGAGTTCGGGTCAGTATCACTTTCGAAGCTAAGGGTAAGATAAGCCTAATTCCAGAATTTCATGTAAATCGGTTCTTAGTAAAAAATTTCGGAGGTAAAAACCTATTTTATGCTTCAATGACTGCACTAATAGACCTTATCAATTTTTCCAACTTGCAAGGGGCAGATAGAAAATATTTAAAGCGTTAAAACACTGATAGTAATTATTGATATAAGAATTTACACCTGCCTAATGTATAGGACTCGGTTTGAGTCCGGTCTATATCCTTCTCAAATAACATATTTATGTACATTCGTCGAACATCAGATGCACGTACAGATTTGTGTCTTCATCGAAAAAGACACTATGATTTGAGCTGATGTGATATATTAGAATATAACTGCCAGTAGAGATGTAACACAGAGATACACGTTAAACGACCATTCATATTCCTTCCCGAAAAGCATTCAAAGACTTTCAATTCTACTTGCCTGTCAAATTTAATTTGTATTCCCTTCCTTGTATGTAGATATTGATAGTTCTGCTACATTGAGTTTCGTTTGTATAACAGGAATCTGCATTTTGGACTGTGACACTGAATGTGTTGTCCGCGGCATCCTTGACCAAAGTGTACGCACATTTTGAGTCGAAACTGAGAAGAAGTAAACAATTAATTAGTATGAAAATTCAATGATTCGTATTTATGCAGTCAGCTCTTATATATTCATTAGAAACTAAGTTTATTATGGTAATCGACAAAAAATTAGATTTTGATCTACTTAATAACCAAATACACTAAACTTCACTAATACTCCTAAACAAATAAATGTAAGGCATAGGTAAAATACTTCTATAATAGTTTAGGCTTTCTGCTTTTAAAGGGAACTTAGATATCAGCTATTCATAACTCAAATCTTAAATATTGTTGATATACCTGTACAATTTCCCATCGAATGTTTTGTAGTGTACACCTCCCCAAGTGTAACAAACGCCTGGTGTAGGCAACTTATTTTCGATAACCACAGAAGCAGTGTCTTTATCATATTCCTCATAATTATATTCTGCAGATGAAGCTTGCTGCAAACCAATATAAAATTAATAAATTCGATGGACGATGAATCAGCTCTGTGGTAGTTCATATTTATATTAAAAATTAAATAATAAGAAAACAACTAGTCTAAAAACCACAAAATGAAAATAACTTTTTATTCGACTAGTTTCGCCTGTTACAGCATTATCAAGACTGAATACATAATTGCAAAGACATCGCTTGAAAATATATAAGTATTTCGGTTCGGTACCTGGGGGTGGTAAAATGTAATCGATGGGTAAAGTTATCAGAGATTTAACAGTGGGGAGTGGTTTAAGTCTAACTGGTCATTGAGAAGAATGTAATTATGGGATTTTTGGATCTTGTTTATTTCCATGGCTTCCAGGAAGTTCATTATCATACCTTTATCATAGTAATGAAGAATTTTTGGTTTGAAAGAGGATGAGATGTTATGTTTTTTTGACTCTAGATGTTCCCTAAAAATGATTGTCCGTTTTTTAGATGTTCTCTTAGCCTGGTTTCAAAACATCTCCCGGTCTGACCTATATATGTTGAATTACATTCTTCACAGTCCATTCTATAAATTCCTGTTCTCTTCATTGGATCGACTTTTGACATTTTGTTGTTAAAAATCTTTCTATCCTATCCTATCTGCTGTGACTCGAAAAAGCAGTATTCAAATTATTATTTTTATACGCACATCCCCTCTTCGAAGATCATTCAATTCTTTAAAAATAATAATTTGAATACTGCTTTTTCGAGTCACAGCAGATTGTATAGAATGATTTTTAATAACAAAATGTCAAAAGTCGATCCAATGAAGAGAACAGGAATTTATAGAATGGACTGTGAAGAATGTAATTCAACATATATAGGTCAGACCGGGAGATGTTTTGAAAGGAGGCTAAAAGAACATCTAAAAAACGGACAATCAGCATTTAGGGAACATCTAGAGTCAAAAAAACATAACATCTCATCCTCTTTCAAACCAACAATTCTTCATTACTGTGATAAAGGTATGATAATGAACTTCCTGGAAGCCATGGAAATAAACAAGATCCAAAAATCCCACAATTACATTCTTCTCAATAACCAGTTAGACTTAAACCACTCCCCACTGTTAAATCTCTGATAACTTGGACACATCGATTACATTTTACCACCCCCAGGTACCGAACCGAAATACTTATATTTTCAAGCGATGTCTTTGCCATTATGTATTCAGTCTTGATAATGCTGTAACAGGCGAAACTAGTCGAATAAAAAGTTATTTTCATTTTGTGGTTTTTAGACAAGTTGTTTTCTTATTATTTAATTTTTAATATCAATATGAAATTATCAGTTCAACTACATGTAAATATTTAATTATTATTACCATTCCATTCAGTGAGGTATGTACCGATGATTCTTGTAGTTGTAAGCTCATTCCTGCACTCTCTGAAATTAATTGAAGTATTCAATGATAATAAGTACCCATATTGATTCGATAAATCGTTTAATGGAAATAATTAATGAAAATACAATCGGTTGGAATTTAATGTTTTCATTCTGGTACCAAATATAGATTATAAGAAATTAACTGCGCCCTAATGTCATTGATGAGTCTCATGAAAAGAGTGGCTTAATTTTCAATGTTTTTCAAACTATTTGGTAAATTTTAAGTATATATTCCAAATATAAGAAAAATTCATCAAAATTGGACAATCTGAAAATGGCATACATAGTCGAATTTCCTCTGGAAAAACATTGGTGTTAGCTAATCCATATCAGATAATCAACTGATTCCATTGGGAAGAAATTAACATTATCGTTTATAATTTTATTAGAATTGAAAATTGGCAGACTATGCAGTATAGCGAATTTGCATTTATACATAAAACTTCCATTGCATCATTATTTTATTTTATTTGATCTAGATAATGAAAATAACATGCTTGTGAATCATATTGTTCATAGTCACTACATGACTTCACACACACATGATTGAACATAAGTTACGTAGATTCAAATATTTTCTGATCAAATATACTACCAATTTTTTTTTGAGGACACTAATATTTTATTTATTTATTTTTATTTTTATTTATTTATTGCGAACATGGGGATACAGACAGGTACAAAGATACCCACTAGAGTATCCACAAATTACAAAACATATTACTCCAATAATTAAGAAATTACACCAAAAAAAAAAGAAAAAAAAAGAGCAGTAAGTATTACTAAAATTAACATGAATTAGATATTAAAAATCAGAATTCAGAAGTCACCCCTGTGCCTCTTCAATGCACTTTTTATCCCAGAAAGGGACATTGAGAAAAAATCAATATTATTCTGTATTTTATTGCTAGAACGATTTATACGGCAGAGGGGCGAATTCTGTGCCGAATAAGTATTTCTTAGCGGTAGGTGAAACAACTCACTAGCCCTTAGAGACCTCTGGGGAACATTTATAAAGATATGCGCGAGAACAGCTTATCAAACTGTTAACGATCTTATACAGGAAAAGCACATCCGAAATAATTCTACGATCAAACAAATAAATAATGCAAAAGTGATCCCGCGCCAGGGAATAATCACCATTGGGGATGAAATAATTGGTTTTATAAGAAATAAATTTTAAAAATTTATTCTGAGTCTTTTCCAGGCGGTCTATGTATACCATCTGTCTTGGGCTCCAGATTATGCTGGCAAAAATTAATTTACTGAGGACAAAAGAGTTGAATAAACATAAAAGCGATCTAACATTTCTGAATGACTCACACTTCCTACGGATGTAACCCAGCATCCTAGAAGACGAGTTAACAACGGAATCGATGTGTAGATCAAAAATGAGTTTAGGATCGAACATCACCCCAAGATCTTTTGCAGAGGCGACTTTCTGAAGAGTTACATCCCTTATGCAATAAATGTGGTTTACCTGATTCAAGTTTCGCGTGAAAGTCATAGAAATACACTTGTCCAAATTTAGAAATAAACAGTTCTCATCGCAGAAACCTGCAAGACGGCCAAGGTCATCCTGTAGCTTGTCACAATCTTCAGGGTTAGTTATAGAAGTGTAAACCTTTAAGTCATCCGCGTTAAGCAGGAAATCACAATGACGGAAGCAGTGCCTGATTTCATTAATATAAATAATGAAAAATAAAAGTCCCAGATGTGACCCCTGGGGTACCCCAGAAGAGGTAACAAATGATTTTGAGCAAAATCCCTGGATTGAGACGAATTGTGAGCGATTTTTGATGTAAGATTCAACCCATCTAAGAAGACATCCACCTACACCGACTCCGGCCAGACGGCTCAGCAAGATGTTATGACTGATTTTATCAAAAGCCTTGCTGAAGTCGGTATAGATAGTATCAACTTGGACTCGTCTGTCCATGTTGCTGTGACCGAATTCGGTAAAAATGAATAAATTTGTTTCTAAGGATCGGCCTGGGAAAAACCCGTGTTGCTCCGAAATTATTATGTTTTTCACTAAGTCAAAAATATATTCGTATACTAGTTTTTCCAGTAGTTTAGGCATGATCGAAATTTCACTTATAGGACGATAATTCTTAACATCATTCTTTTTACCACTTTTGAAAATCGGGACGACCATGGCAGCCTTCCACCTTTCGTCGGAAATTCGCCCAAACTCAAAGACATATTGAAAATAATTGTTAATGGGACGCACAAAGATCAAGCACACTTTTATATAAAGACAGAGGGTAAACCGTCAGGGCCAGCACCCTTTTTAGAATCTAGGCTCTCTAAAATTATTATATATAAATTATATATATATAAATATATAAAAATATTTTTATAACAAATATGTGAATACTTCATTTGGCACAAATGTAATCTAAAAACCTTCACAGCCGAAGTTGTATTATTTCCTGCATAACATTTCTCAGATTATATATTTTATTTCAAGAAATTGATATCCCAGTAGCACCGCTTGAAATTAACATCAAATTTTTTTTCTGGATTGTTAATCATGTATCAAGATATAACACAATCAAAAAATCACGAAAAATACCCACCGAAGGTACACGTAGGAACGTCAGTGGGGTAGAATACTCCTTCAGAATATTTACACGTGTATGACGGGGCTGGATCATGTGATATCTTCATACCCTCTGCGCAGTACAGTCCAGAACAAACAAATTTTTCTGAATCTCCGGAACATCTGAGGCCTCCATTGAAATTCAGTTTGGTGCTACTACAAGCATCAACACCTGCAATAGAACAAAATTTTTTACTTAAATGTTTTATACTTAATGTTTCTGAAAAAGTAGTGGCAACTAGTTGTTGCTGTTTCTGAAAAATAATGAAGAATAGAGTTAAACTGAATTGTGGACGAATCTTCTGACAATATGCAAAAATTCAGTTATTCAATTATATGATCGAAATACGATTCTAATATTATTAGAATATATCTGGAATAATATGAATAATTTACTAAGAAACGATAAAAGGAAAGGAAACACACGTGTTTCATTCCTCCCTGAAGTATGTGTCAGGGAGGCGGGCAGCTTGAGTTTGGGATTAACTCCTTCAGCCAGATCAGAGGATTCACTTGTATGTACAAGTGCATTAAGGATAGGTGAGACGGGATATTTATGGAATATAGGAAGTGTGGGTAGGGTTCAGAGGATAAATACTGGCCCAGCATTCGCCTTATAAGTTTGCAAGCAGTGACTTACATTACCTTGAGGAAACCTCTGAGAAAAACTCATGGCAGACCAGTCGACCCAGGGGTTTGAACCCGAGACCTCCCAAATACTATTTCCCTATTGATGAAACTCCCATTAAAACAGCAAACCAAATAAACGAGTATTTTGTCGATGCTGCAACTGAACTAACTAAAAATATCCCGAAGATTCAGAAAAAGATACAACTTGAAGAAAGTCTTGATAAGTCAATTCGAATAAATCCACTCACATCTAAGCAGCTGAATAACATAGTGAAATTATTGAAAAACCAACACATAAGTGGTGTAGATGATATCTCAAACTTTATTGTAAAACAAACAATTAATGAAATAAAAGAACCCTTGCTCTACATAGTAAATAAAAGCCTAAGATATGAACAGTTCCCAAAAACCTTAAAAGCAGCTCTTATAAAACCAATTTACAAGAAAGATGACACCACAGAATATGCAAACTATAGGCCGATAAGTATCTTGCCATCACTATCAGAAATTTTTGAGAAGGCATATTGTAGTCAAATCATGGAGTTCCTAATAGAAAATTCAATTCTCACAAATAACCAGCATGGTTACATAAAGGGTAAATCGACTAAGACTGCAATATTTCAGTTTATAAAAATGGTTGTAGATGCCTTTGAGAACAAAGATGTTGCAATGGGCATTTTTCTAGATCTGTCCAAGGCATATGATTGCCTGAGCCCAGATATCTTAATTAATAAACTGCAAAAATATGGCATTGGGGGCCCAGCTCTACTATGGGTCAAATCATACTTCCAGGACAGAACACAATTAGTTGAAATATAAGTCGAAAGCGAACAAATAAGATCTGAAGGCAAAACGCAAAAACTAGGCATAGCTCAAGGTGGTATCGCGGGGCCAATTTTCTTTATCATATATTTGAATGAATTTGGCTTTATCAAATATGCAGATGACTCTAGCCGATTGATTGCAGAGCAATCTTGGGCTGACACTGTGAAACAAAGTGAAGAGATTTTAACATATGCAACTAAATGGCTTGAACAACATAATATATGATACTAAATAAATAATTGCTTCGCCAAATTCGACTTCCCAAAATGCAGGCGGCCGAAGGCCGCATTATGGCAAACTTACGAAGCCGAGATAAGGAGATCGGCCCCGAATCGCGGGGCCCGAAGGACACCGTCGATCGCCCCCGTCCTTTCCGTAGTGCTTAGGCTACGTCTCGCCTCGATCCGAGACGCCGATTTTCGATATCGAACGTTTAAAGTTTGACGTTTCTCCGAAATTCGCGAAAACGGATGCATTCCGGACACTTAAGAACTATTTTCGCTTCCCATGGACTAGAATTCACGTGACCGCCTTTCGAGCCGACAGTTGGACGGGTCGAATTCTATCGAGAAGTTTCGGCACGGCGGAGTATAGTAGTATTCTACCCATTCCGCACAAACTACAGGTTGACACTGAGCAGATGGCGCGCCCGTTCGACAGAGGCAGGGACGGGCTCAGCACTTGACGCGTCGCGTACCGTTCGACAGAGGCAGGGGCAGGCTTTGCACTCATCGTGGTTCGGGAAACTATATTTTCATCGATCTATAGTTTTCACGGATCTATTTAATAGGCGGGGGAGCCTCTCACTAGTCTTATACTGAATGAAGAAAAAACAAATTTTTTACACTTCCACTCATCGCCTGACAAAGAACATCACCGAACAATACACCTGAATGATAGAGAATATTCCGTGTCCAAAGCTGTCAGATTTCTTGGCTTGCATATAGACGCTGACTTAACTTGGAAACAACATATAGAATACCAAAGTATCGATATCCATATATGCACTAAGAGTTGTGGCGAAGTACATGGGTGTGGAGGCTACAAGAACAGTATACCATGCTTTTATTGAGGCTAGGCTACGGTATGGCTTGATGTTTTATGGATCGGGAAACATCTCACCTCTCTTCATCTTGCAGAAAAAAGCCATTAGAATTACATTTAAGAAAGGATATAGAAGTTCATGCAGGGGTGTCTTCAAAAACAACAACATTCTCACCATCTATGCTATGTACATCCAAGAATGCCTTTTATATTTACATGGAAATAAAGACCATTTCGAACAATACAAGGTAATAAGCAAGAACTAGGAATAAGAAATATTGACTATATATACCCAAAAATAAGACTGAGCAAGTCACAGAAGCAAACTGAATATAGATGTTTAAAGATATACAATGCCTTACCCAAATCCATCCAACAGATACAAGACACTAAGTTATTCAAGAGGGCAATTTTTAAAAGACTAGTTGCCCATGAACCATATGATATGGGAGATTTCATGACTTTGTAGTATATATACATTTAAATTGACACTGCTTCTATCATTCTCTTCTATGTGCAGTAGAGGTGAATTATATGAAATAAAGACTATTATTATTATTATTATTATTATTACTATCCAGCGTACCTAACATACTCGACTAACTAGCTTGGTCAGAAACGATAGATGAACCTTCGTATTTATACTTATCCATCACTTTTTCAGCTTTCCTTTCTTATTTTCACCAATGTAGCAGCTTCGTACAGAATTTCTTGATAATTTTCATCAAACATCTTAATATATTCCATAATATTAATTTTCAGTTATTTTACAATAGATACTTTACAATTCGTTTCGGTATATATCCCAATAGTAACTTAAATTAGATCACAATTTTATAACTTCGAAGCAAGGCAAAGATATTTCATACCATTAATTAAAAATATTAACAAGGTTGATAAATGGTAAATCCCTTCAGAAATTATTACATAATTGAAGTCAGTTGTTAAAATCTAAACCCCTATTTTATTTATTCTGTATGTGTATATCTGAATTAAGTGCAAAATCTTTTTTTTTGTAAAATGTTCAACATAATAAGAGAAAGATTTTCTATCCTCAATACTGCGATCATGTTCCTAAATTTGTTTTAAAATTTCAAAAGGTCCTACCGACTGAGATTTAAACTCAACGACAGTCTAATTATGAATTGCTCAATCAAACTATTTATTTATTTTGAATTTATCACTCTCGATATTTCTTTTTAAAGTTATTTTATGTTGAAACTGTACTAGGGAAAAAAGAACACAACCATCATTAATCTTTCAATCCTATTGATACACACGCCATCGGATTGGCATTGGCAAGACCTTTCTCATGATATGGCACACTTTGCGGTCAGACCCTTCTCTGCGACATAAAGCCAATAAAAAGGATCCATTTTTTTCTGTTCCGCACAAATGTTTTCCTATCTTGGGCGAAATGCACCAAGATTACACTTTCTCTTGGAGGTTTCGGTATCGTCAGATCGGGCGTTTGGTAGGCAATTCACTTGGGTAGTTATCGGGAAATTGCTGTTCGCTGTTTAAGTTCACATCCCAGTGTATGATTACCTAAAGTGGCGCCATCTTGGTCAAACGAGACGTTGAAAATTGACCATTTTGGTCGAACTTCTCCCATACATAAAAAGATTTTTGAAAGAATAAGATAGATTCTGGGTCACTTCGTCAAGAATATCAGTGGGCGTGTAACTACACCGAGGGGTGTGCAAATATGTCAACTATAGCTTCATAGGTGTCTATGACCTCGTGATGAGCCGAAAACGATGAAATAGATCCGGATATCATCCGTATCTTTTTTTGTTATTTATAACAAGAGCTCTTTTAGTTGTACAAAAAGAAAACAGCTAACACGAGAAGACAAATTTTGCCTGAGAAATTCGTATTTCGTACTCAAAATATTTGTCGATTTGAATATTCCTTTGATTAAAAATTACTGACCTCAACGCATAGCTGGAAGTTTCAGCATCCGCGTTTGTCTTATGCATCTCATCAATTCATGATTAGAGAAAATAATCAGTCGTTTGGATAGTTGATAGAAAACGTATTTGATACGTTATAATCTATATTGATAAAAACAAATCGTTGTTATCATACCCACTAGCCAATTCCATCCAATATTGGTTAAGCCAACAATGGACATTTTTACGATTAATTTATAACAGAGGTGAATCACTGAAATCTCGGTGACTTATAGAACTCCCAAGAGTACGGAAAAGATCGAAACCACATGTAACGTAATATGAGCGGCTTGCAGCATCAGGTAACTATGGCATATAACCCGTAACGTTTTTCGAAGAATATAGTGATTGATCTTTCTACATAAAATCTTATGGATTTATAGTCTCTAAATATCTATATTTCATAACGACTTTCTTTTGATTATAGAATTCAACACTCAAATCATAAGAATTAAAAATGAAACATTCATAGCAACAACAATTGAAATACAAAATTGAAATACAATGACTACGGATCAAATGAAATATTAAATTTAAAGAAGAAACGAAAAAAAATGTCAAGAATCTAAACTTACTATATTGGCATTGCGGACCTCTGAATTCCTTCGGACATTGACAAACATCCAAAGATAAACAAATTCCTCCATTCTGACAAGGTTGAGAACAGGTTGCTGAAAACAAAAACAGTGCATAAATATCAATTTGATGGTTTTAGACAAGTTTGTTTCAATTTTTAGTTTATTTTCTGTATAAATAAGTAGGTATAATCATGATTATATTCAGAATGAAATCGATTAATGAAAATAATGCCAACTTAGTCTATCAAAAAGTAATAATGATTATTGTATTAAGTTCTAGTCAATAAGATATTTCTTCTTATTTAAATGGAAAAAAACAAACATTTTGAGAGATTAAAGAGTTGAACTATTAATATATATATATATATATATATATATATATATATATATATATATATATATATATATATATATATATATATATATATATTGTGAACTGTGATAATGATCGTACTCGAGTATTAATTTTTATGATAAGGGATGTCGATCAAAAGTACAGAAAAACAATTTACTTTTTTTTTTATTCCATATTCCGAAACGAAGTTTGTTTCTTCTTCAGGACTGTCTACAATTGAGAACATACAAGTTATAAAAAAATATATCTAAATTAATTTAAAATATTAACCTACAGAACGTATTAAGAGTTTCCTTTCTTCTGGGAAATAAGCCACTATATATCTATAGTAGTATATTTTAAACTAAGTTTAATGATAAATAGAGTTTAATTGGACATTTTCGCTTGTCAAATGTTAAATTAAACTCGGTTTATCATTGAACTTAGTTTAATAATAAACGGTGCAAGAGCCTATATATATATATATATATATATATATATATATATATATATATATATATATATATATATATATATATATATATATATATATATATATATATATATATAAAATCTCTTGATAATTATTAGCAATAACAGGCTTGTTGAATCTCAAAAAACTCGATTTTATTAAAAAGTTGACGTTTCGCCACGACATTCGTGGCTTTATCAAAAGTTTTGATAAAGCCACGAATATCGTGGCGAAACGTCAACTTTTTAATAAAATCGAGTTTTTTGAGATTCAACAAGCCTGTTATTGCTAATAATTATCAAGAGATTAGAAATAGTTCACAGGCAACAACAATTCGAATGAATATATATATATATATATATATATATATATATACTTTGTTATCATATACGGACATGAATATTCGACGAAAAATAACGGCATGAACTTGTGAATTTCACAAAAATGATTAATCTTTTTTTGCAGTTCTCCAAAATATTGAATTTATACCTTCACAATTCGGAATTGAAACCCAATCAGATCTTCCAGGAACCCAGAGACCATTTTTACAGGTGAGAGTTGCCACGGCAGAACCATCTGGGAACTGGTGACCTTTTAAACAAGTCACAGTACAATACCTGAAAATAAGAAAATTGATGAAACACATCCATTCGAAGTCGTTACGAGACAAGATATCAAATTTCTCTCATTAAAATTTTTAATCAATTTCCAATTATTGTACGATTTATTCGATGAAACCAATATTGTTGAGGTTGTTTGTGTTATATTTTGCATACATTTCAACTTTAAATTGAATGGATTGAATAATTGAAAACTTCTATTGCCTTTAAACTTCAAAAATTGTCAATTTTACACCGTATAATGCGACCTATCCGTGATAGTGAAATCTCAAAACTTTATTTTTCAAAAACATAAAGAAAAATGCTTTTCGTCTATTTCGACACAATGTATTTAAAATATAGGTACAACCGGTTTCGACTATCACGTCATTGTCAAGTAAATGTAGACATATCGGGTAAAACTATTTATATCTAACCCTTAAAGATTTAGGAGTGGAGAAGAGTTGAAGTCTAATTGGTTATTTACAGTTTGGAACGCTGGGTTTTCCCTAAGCTTGTTAATTTCCAAAATTTCCAACAGATTCATTGTGGTTCTTTTATTGCAAATATGTAGAATTTTGAGATCTTTTATTGTGATTTCATGCCTTGTAATTTTTATATGTTCGAATATCGCAGATTTACTATCGGTAGAAATATGTTCTTTAAAACGAGATTCAAAATTTCGTACGCCGTTGGGCATTCACCACATTCAATTCTATAAACCCCAGATTTTTTATATTTGTCTGTTTTTTGTTTGGCATTAAATAATAGTTCAACCCACTTGAAAATGATGTTGTTACATTAAATTTTGAAAAATAGTTGCAAATATAATTTGATAATTGATCAATATAACTTATACTAGCATATCTTCTTTCTGGATTTTCCATTATGGAGTATATTATTATGGAGTGAATTCTTTTTCATTTTTAGAAATTTTACATAGCTGTGTAACTGTTTATTGAAAGTTTAATACTTACTCCTGTTCCTTTCTGCATGTTCTTCTAGAATTTTGCGGCGGTGGCGGCAATTCCATGCACGGTTTATTTTGGAATTGGCACTGTGGTCCAGAAAACTGATCAGGGCAATTACACTGATCAGGAGCAATGCAAATGCCTTGATTCTGACAGGGTGGAGAGCAAGCCGCTGTAAATCAATAGGGACAAATATTTCTCAAACTTTTTATAATTGGGTGCGTTTTGTGATCACCTTCTGACGATTCTATTCAGATGATTATACTGATATTTTAAGTTCAGTTGTGAAATACTTCTGATAGAGTAAAATCTTTTGATTATATAGAATGAAATTTATTATGATAATGAAGCCCTCTGCAATTATGCATATGAGTAAGTGAACATTAAATGGAATTAAAAAGATGACCTCTTATTTAAATATCGATGTAACTAATAATTTTGTGTAAAAAATCAGATAAAATATAGAACATATTTTACTAAACAATAACTGCTGATCTACCAATGAAACTTAACGATTCATATTATGATTGCATTCGAAAGCCCTCAAGTATTCCAATTTTAATAACTGGGATTGAATTCTCGCACATCACTTGGTGAAACATCATAAAGAATAAAGTTCAAACTTTAAAATAAAATACACTTGGCTAAAGTTTCACTATATAAAAATATTTAGATACTGTATTTAGTAGTAAAGGATAGTCGACATGTTTCGAGTTATGAACTCATTATCAAAACTGACTACAGGAGAGTATTACATCTTATTTTATAAAACATCCAAAAGCAAAGGTAATAATAAATTTGTTCGTTTACAAGGGGTAATTTACTATTATGGGCGGAACTTATTTCAAGAATTTCAAGGAGGTCAAGACGCTTTCCTTTGAATTTGATTTTACCTCAATGTAACAATTGGTTTTTGTTGAAATCCAGGAAATGATTAAATTTTATACAACGTTCGGAGAAGCCAGTGGTAAGGGTTTTTATTTTGTAAAACTGACTTTTTATGTTCTTCAACACGAATGTTTATATTCCTTCCTGTTTGTCCAATATAGAAAGCAGGACTATCGAAAAATAACGTTAAAACAATTTGTACAAATAAAAGAAACTTGAAGTCTTTCTTGGTCAATAATAAAGAAAACTCTGATATCGGAGAAAACAGTGGTGTTTACAAAATATTTTGCGACGAATATCCTGCTTTCTATATTGGACAAACAGGAAGGAATATAAGCATTCGTGTTGAAAAACATAAAAAGTCAATTTTACAAAATAAAAATACCACTGGCTTCTCCGAACATTGTATACAATTTAATCGTTTCCTGGATTTCAACAAAACCCAATTGTTGCATTCAGGTAACAAAGGAAAGCGCCTTGATCTTCTTGAAATTCTCGAAATAAGTTCCGCCCATAATCACCTTTGCTATTGTCTGTTTTATAAAGTAAGATGTAATGCCCTCCTGTAGTCAGTGTTGATAATGAGTTTATAACTGGAAACATGTCGACTCTCCTTTACTGCTAAATACAGTAACTAAATATTTTCATATAGTGAAACTTGAGCCAAGTGTGTTTTATTTTAAAGTTTAAACTTTATTCTATTCCAATCTTGCCTTCTCTTAATTAGTGAAAATTACGAAATTTGTTTGATTGTAGCTAAGCATATGATTTTTGCAAATATTCTGTGCTACATCTGCAACATAACGTTTAACAACACTTACGTTGGCAAGAAGGAATCTCTCCTGATTCAGTTCCTTGTGCTATCCATTTGCCGTTCACGCACTGGATGTAGGTTGCGTAAGCATCCCCTGGAAGTTTATAGCCCCGTCTACAAGACATTGAACATCCACTGTAGAATGAACAACGAAGTTTAGCATGAGGTGGTTCCTCAGGTGGCTGTGCACATCCTGAAAATAATGGAAAATCTAGTTAAACTTATTCAAAATATTTTGAGTAACCAAGCAATGAAATAACCTACATCCTACAAACTTCAGATTCATTTATACTACTATGTAATTATAATTTCCCTCTTCAATGCACATTTATTGTATCATGCAGATACAATGAAAATATATTTAACTGACAATAACATTAGAGTTCAGATTTCTATCAAATGTTGTGAATATATATATATATATATATATATATATATATATATATATATATATATATATATATATATATATATATATATATATATATATATATGCGGTATCCCTGCTATGTGTATATTTGTTGACTTTTCTAAAGCTTTTGACACCGTTTCTCATGATGGCCTGTTGGACTGCCTGGAGAAAATTGGTTTTAGAGGTAATTCCCTGAAGTTAATGAAAAATTATCTGTCGGATAGGCGGCAGTCGGTTGCTGTGAATGGGATCAAGAGTACTACTAGAGTATTGAACTATGGTGTTCCACAAGGTACCGTCCTGGGTCCAATCCTTTTCTGTATCTATTTGAATGATATGTTTCGTTTGCATACTTGTGGTGAAGTGATTTCGTATGCCGATGATACTGCCATTTTCTACACCGTCAACTCATGGTTTGCACTTAAGCAAAAATGCGAAAACGACTTTAAAGGGTTTTTGGATTACTTCGATTATAAGTTACTCACTTTCAATAGTGAAAAGACTGTGTATATGCCATTCACATCCTATGCGTCAGGTTTGCCACAGTTTGATACACTTCATATTCAGTATCAACAGAAGGTTGTAGATGTTAAGCAGAAATTATCAGTTAAATATCTTGGTATTACGCTTGATCCGCATTTGAGATGGAAATGTCATGTTGAGAGTTTGGTCGGAAAACTTAGATCGCTTCTACCTCTCTTCGGAATTTGTAAGGGATTCTCTAGTATGGATCACCTGAAGATTATATATCATGCACTCGTTGGATCAGTGATCGAGTATGCTATTCTGGTGTGGGGTGGTGTGGACGGTGTTCACTTGAGAAAATTGGAGGTTGTTCAGAAGAGATTTCTAAAAATCATCTTTAATAAACCAATTATGTATTCATCTGATGCACTGTTCCTGGAGGCAGGGATAATGGATCCCAGGCAGACATACTGTGCTAAGCTTCTTTTATCACAGTTTCATAACTGCTCTAAATCTGAACTTACGTCACATGGATATGACACCAGAAGGGCTGATGCTCAATATAGGCTGCCTGCTGCACACAAGAGTGTCTTTCAGAAGTGTTTCGTATATCTGGCTCCAAGAATCTTCAACAGGCTTCCTCGTGAGATTCGTGCAACAGTTTCTTTCATGTTGTTCAGGAGGAAGGTTCAAAATTGGATTAGCTCACAGTCACGATCAATCATAGCAGACTTAGTGGAACTTAAATCGTTCTAGAGTTATTATACTTATGATGATGATAATTATCGGAAAGCAGTCTGAAGGCATTATGTTCACCGGTTCGAAGAGAATTGTGTTTTATTAAACCATACACAAGGACTTGTCCTTTCATGGTCTATTCAATTGAATATTTGTTATGAATTATGTTATATTACTGATGCCTTTTCTCAGTATGTTTTTCTATTAATATGTATTGACTACTAGTCTTGTTCTCTGTTTTTGCATTCAATAAATTTATTATTATTATATATATATATATATATATATATATATATATATATATATATATATATATCTATATATATATATATATATATATAATATATATATATATATATATATATATATATATATATATATATATTATATATATATATATATATATATATATATATATATATATATATATATATATTATACATATATATATATATATATATATATATATATATATATACCTATATATATACATATATATATATATATATATATATATATATATATATATAAATATATTAAATATATTATAAATATAAATATATATATATATATATATATATATATATATATATATATATATATATATATATATATATATTATATATATTATATATATTATATATATATATATATTATATATATATATATATATATATATATATTATATATGAATATTATATATTTATATACAGGGAGCCAAAGTTTTATATTTTTCTGTCATCTTCTGAGTTTCCTTCTATAATTTTCAAAATAATTGAATAAAATTTGGCACACCCATTTTACTTCAATAGCTCAATATTTGGGGCTATTAAGCATTTTTGAATACCTACAGGGTGATACACTTTTGGGGATCGTACCCAATTCAATCCTCTCGAACTTTTATGCGTGCCGCCTCTGCTTCCAATGAATCATCAATTTTAATTATCTCCATAATTTGGATACTTTTCGCTCTCCTGTGTGTTTTTCGAAAACTGCATGGATGTCGAGATGAATGCCAAAAATCTGAAGAAAGTGCCGATTTTTTTTTCGGTTTATTCAATATAGCGGCGGGCAGAGAACGAGAAAAATGGTGCATTTTGCATACCTACTAACTAATCATCCTAAACACCATATCAAAAATTCAGAACTACCGGACCATTTGTAAGGTAATCCTCCTCTATTCACTGGACTCAATTGGGTACGACTCCAAAAGTGTATCACCCTGTAGGTATTCAAAAATGCTTGGTAGCCCCAAATATTGAGTTATTGAAGTATAATAATTATGTTCATCAAATGTCAATTCATAGGTAATTTTTTCAGTCATTAAAACAAATGTCAAATAAAGTGTTCAAGAAATAAAGTTTCATCACAAGTCAATTCTTTTTGGCATTTATCTCGACATCCATGCAGCATTCGAAAAACATACAGGAGAGCAAAAAGAATCCAAAGTAAAGAGAGAAATTAAATTAATATTTCATTGGAAGCAGAGGCGGCACGCATAAAAGTTCGAGAGGATTGAATTGGGTACGACCCCCAAAAGTGTATCACCCTGTAGGTAATCAAAAATGCTTGATAGCCCCAAATATTGCGTTATTGAAGCGAAATAGGTATGCCAAATTTCATTCAATTATTTCGAATATTATAGGAGTAAACTTACAAAAACACAGAAAAATATAAAACTTTGGCACCCTGTATATCAGAAACGAAGCTCCTAAGCATATATGTTTGTATAAGATTTTCATCATAAAAAAATGTCTTCCAAAAGATGTTAAAGTCATGCTACAAAAAACTGACTATATATATATATATATATATATATATATATATATATATATATATATATATATATATATATATATATATATATATATATATATATATATATATATATATATATATATAGGGGAGAGTTGGGTAAAGTGGAATAGTGGGGTAAAGTGAAATTATGTTATTACATTCCATTACGTGGCTCCACCGGTTGGTGTAGTTGCTTATAATGACACATTTGATGTTTAATTTCTGCGGTTTATGTTCGATGACAAGTTAAACGTCGTTGCTAAATTTTATCTTAAAAAGTGTTGTTTTTTGTGGTTCACCTGTAATATTGAGAGGTAAGTATGTAACGTATAACATTGGTTTGTTTGATGTAATCGAAATTTTGATTCTGAGCATAGATGATGTAATAATATATCTACAAAATAGTGCGCGCGAATAGGTGAAAGGTTATGTTTCAAAATATTTAGCCGGTAATTTCATATGGGTGGAATGTTGGGGCAAAGTGAAATGACAACAAAGTGAAATATTTCACTTTTCCCCAATCCTTTATTTTGGCAGACAGATACCTATCTATAATGTGGTTTGTTGTTACAGGTTGGCAATGCGCGAATATAAACGAAAAACCGATCAGCAGAAGCCATGAAAGATGCTGTGATAGCGGTGAGACTGAGCTTGCTCAGTCATAACAAAGCTGCCAGACAATATGGAATTCCAGTAGATGCTAGTTTTTGTTATTAGTTAAATGTCGAGAATAAACATAAAATTAATACAATGGGAGTTTTGTTTCATTTATTTTTACAGTAATATCACTTTGCCCCGTTTATGATTTCACTTTGCCCCAATTGATGGGGTAAACTGAAATGATGCCCCATTCTCAAAATAAGCTGAATAGTTTCTGATAGCAATGGTTTTTCTTTTTGGGATTCATTCAGTATGTGTCCACATGAACTAGTAATACTATACTATGACTATCTTATTTGTTAGCTATTCCACTTTACCCTACTCTCCCCTATATAATAAATTCGATGGACGATTAATCAACTCTGTGGTAGTTCATATTTATAATTGAAAATAAATAATAAGAAAAACAACTTGTCTAAAAACCACATTTTGTGGTTTTTAGACAAGTTGTTTCTCTTATTATTTATTTTAAATATATATATATATATATATATATATATATATATATATATATATATATATATATATATATATATACATATACGAAATATTAACCAATTAAAAAGCTACAATCGCATACAACTGTTCTCCTGTTAATTTGATTAAGGATACAGTAAATTTGTTCACATTGTTCGATACCTAATCACCTAATCATTGGCTTATTCAATTCTAGAACATGATTTCCTACAAAACAATACCTTATCAACTGCAGTAACTAATGAATACGAATAGGATGTTGAAGATATACCAAAAAAATAATGCAATCCAGAATTTCCCTTATGAGTAATCAAGTGACAAATGAACAAGTAGGTAAATACTGTGATAAACTTATTAATCAAAATAAGTCAAGAAATAGGCCAAGCTACAGAGATTTTTTCATGTTAAACGTGTTAGAAGAAAACCAGCTCCGCCATTGTGTGTAAAATGGTTCCACATGATATAGTGATATGTTTTTCACTCGACTTTATTCTTTATGTCTTTGTTATTAACAATTTTATGCAAAAAATCGCGTTTTTTTTAGTTTTTTGCTTATAAAATTGAAACTATCAGAATAATCGTAATGATGTCAATAGACTTATTGTAGAAAATGAAAAGACGAAAAAAATGAGAGGCCGGACGACTCGATCAGACCCTTAGTCTAAGCGAAAATTGGAAAAAACCGTCCAAAATGCAGTTTTTTCAAAAGTTCATAACTCGGTTATTTTTTGAGTTGTACCGTAGATCCTCCTGCCAGTAGTAGCTATTGATATGAACTTCATTTTTGCGAAGATCAGGAACTGTCCGATGCATAGTTTTTGATCTGTGGCCATTTGATTATGTTACTATGCAATTTTCCAGCAGACCTGGATGCGACAGGTATGGTCCGATTTCAATTTGCAAAAAAGATTTTGAAAGTAGAATTCTCATAGTTCAAAACGTTCATCTTGGTTTTACACGAAAAGGCTGAGAAATATGTTAAAAATAAAGCCGAACATGACGAAAAACGGCCTAGCGCGTGAGAGTAGTTGAAGAGTGGGGGTTTACAATTATTATCTGACAACGTTTAGAAATTACTGTCACGTTCAAAATGCCGACGCTCTCGAATGTCACACTTCTCCTTGCCTGCTGCTCTACCCCCACTCTTCAAGTACTCTTACGCGCTCGGCCGTTTTTCGTCATGTTCAGCTTTATTTTTAACATATTTCTCAGCGTTTTCGTGTAAAACCAAGATGAACGTTTTGAACTATGAGAATTCTACTTTCAAAATCTTTTTTGCAAATTGAAATCGGACCATACCTGTCGCATCCAGGTCTGCTGGAAAATTGCATAGTAACATAATCAAATGGCCACAGATCAAAAACTATGCATCGGACAGTTCTTGTCTTCGCAAAAATGAAGTTCATATCAATAGCTAATACTGGACGGAGGATTTACGGTACAACTCAAAAAATAACCGAGTTATGAACTTTTGAAAAAACTGCATTTTGGACCGTTTTTTCCAATTTTCCCTTAGACTAAGGGTCTGATCGAGTCGTCCGACCTCTCATTTTTTTCGTCTTTTCATTTTCTACAATAAGTTTATTGACATCATCACGATTACTCTGATTGTTTCAATTTTATAAGCAAAAAACTAAATTTTTGGATAAAATTGTTAATAACAAAGACATAAATAATAAAGTCGAGTGAAAAACATATCACTATATCATGTGGAACTATTTTACACACAATGGCGGAGCTGGTTTTCTTCTAACACTTTTTGCACAAAATGCTCACTCTGAATCTCTGTAGCTTGGCCTAAAAGTATTATATACTGCTAATCTGCTATACACCTCAAATTTCATATAGAGTCGGAAAACATTCTCATCATTTTAACATACTCATGACATGATGGTCTATGAATGAGTAGAAAAGAACCGATGAAGGAATTTTGAATAGTTATGAGAAAACCCAACAAAAATTTATACTATTATAATTATAGCACTTTGACTATTCAGAATCTCGAGTATACAGATAAACATGAGAAGATAAAAAGAAACTAACAACACTTCAACGAAGTATTGTAAATGAACTTATTTTCCTTTGTACTCTTGTTTTTGTTGATTTATATATTTGTTCAATTGTTATTGTATTTTATAAAAATTCATTATTATTAGTAATAAAAAACAACTGATCAAAAATATCATTCAAATATGTTTCGCTACTTATTATAACTCTAAAAAGAATAACATTTTGAAGGAAAATCTTTTTGACTTGTTCTCAAATATGTGCGGAAAACCGATTGAATATAGATATTAGATTTGATTGAAGGAAAATAGCACAGATTTCATTTCAAACATCTGAAAATGACCTAAACGATCCTACAATTTTTGAGGTCAATATTCTTTTGCAGTCTAGTGGCCAATTATTGAGGCTGCGACTTTGTTCACTTTTTTTCACAGATTAGTCATTCAAGATTATAATTCTGGAAGTCAGAATTGCTCAAGTTGTGACTTACACCACTCTGAGTTTATATAGGCTTTCGAACTTTATATTGATTTTAATCAATTATAAAGTGACATAATGCAAAAAATTCAATAGTAGTTTTCATTATTATTCATTATTTTCATTGCTCATAAAAAAATGCTAATGGAATGTTTATAACTGCGCTTCCCTCACTTGTATACATCTCCATTGTGATGTTCAGATCCATTAAAATGAATTGCTTCAATCAGATAAGCAACCATAGTATCCTTAATATAGTTTAGAATATAAAGAATTTAGAAATTTTTTTAATAGCTCAACAAGAAAATGAAATGAGGAAGGCGCAATTTTCAAAATAAATTATTCAATATTCTGAATTATTTCTTGTAATTTCTGAACTTTGCAATAGGATCAGCAATCGTGAATGTTCATTACAATAACAACTCCTCACCTCCTTCATATGCAGGAGAAGCAACTCCCGCAAACAGATCCATATCTGATGGTTTGGTGGTTTGTTTGGCTCCATTGGTTTTAATACCGAGTCTAGAAGTTTTCACTCCTCTGAAATAGAACATATTATTCAGTCAGAATGTTCAAATATATACATATATAAGTTTAAATAAGAACTCATAATAGCCGAAAAACTTTAGATGGACTTATGCTTTCAGGTGAAAACAAATATTGTCCAATGCTTTCATAACAATTGAGAAATCCAGTGAGAATGTTGCCGATACGTATAAAAAATTACAACACAGTCGGTGAAGCATCATAACTAATTTTTTTAAACAAAATGAACAAACATTATATTCAATAATTTCATATTTTTTCGTTTATAACTCAATTTAGGTGGAATAAAACTTGTGCAACTAAGTAAACGGCATGAATTAAAACCAAATTTTTCTCCACTTATAACTGAACGTGTAGTAGTTTGTCATCACAGATTAAAAAAAGGAAAATTGTTTGACAATAATAAGTATGGACGATTTTCTCCAAATTTCACATAATTTATATTCAAGTTATAACAAGTACGCACTTTATTCAAAATGTAATTAACATGAAGGTTTGATTTGATAGCAAACTCTTGGATGTGAAACAAAATTTGAGAAAACAGTGAAATATTAACTACTAGGAGTATAAGTGCTTTTATCTGTAAATGGTTGTTTATTTTACTGATTGTTGATAATCAAATCAAATTTTCTTTCTAATTAATAATATTTCATATTTCTAGATATGGTCGTTGAAATTATGCCTACTGTGAAATGAAAGTTGATGATTATTGTCACTTTAATTTCATTCCATTCTCAGACGAAAACAAGACAAAGAATGTGGAAAATACTCGATAGGTTCAAAAGAAAAGCAGTAAAACAGTATTTTCATATGTTTTTCACAGACAGACAGACTGATGTTGTGGGATTATATTTGCTATGTATGTAGAAACCTGTTATAATTATAAATTTTTTTTAGGTTCAATATGAATTTTGAAAACAAACACAAATATAATAGGATCTAAATTATTGAAATACAAGAACAATTTCATATAAACCTAATAGCAGAATAACAGTTACATTTAATGTGTTCAGAAAAAGTTAGCTCTACAATTGTAAAATCTCCTTGGACTGATCAGAAATGCAGCTAGATATATTTATTTGAAAATGAATGAATGAATATACAAATCAGTCGAAAATAATTCATAAACTTCTTATTCGATTTCCTTTGAAAATTTATACAAAAATTAAAAGTAACACTCTTTTGTATTTAATTCAACAACCTTTGAAATGTGGAATAGGTATAATGTAATTGATAGGAAGGTTTTAATTAAATGTGTTCTCTGTAAATATGTACCACATCTGTGAGAACTTTTTCAATCTGTTATTATAAATGCCCCGTGATCCATTGTTCGTAAGTTGTATTTATTGACATATCAGATACATTTGTTAGCTTCTATTCGCAGAAATAATCATGATGTACGGCAGTCATCGATTTTCATTTCAACAATTACTAAATTAAACTATCCTGTTCATAACAGTCGAATTAATCGAGATCCATTAATTGACTGAATTAAGTATATATATATATATATATATATATATATATATATATATATATATATATATATATATATATATATATATATATATATAATTATTTTTTATAATTTTTGGAAATCTCTAAGCAAGCACATTTATTCAGATAGTTAATAGATATCGAACAATTAGACTGCCAGGTTTTATTCATTTCTGACAACAAACATTCAACTATTCGAAGAATATCTAAGTTTTCAAATAAATACAATTATATTCGTATCTTCATCAGTTTTTCTGAGCGTCAATTTTTTCTCGTACTAGAAATTGAAAATATTCCAATAATTCATGAATGTGTTATGATAGCCAGAAACTATTGTATATATTCAGTGGAATCATAGATTTAGAAATTATAGACATCATTAATAATCATTAGTTATAACTTATCTGAAAGTGCCCTATAAAAGAGTTCAACTTCCTTAGAAGCAGCTAAACAAGAACATTTATCTTATATTTTCTTTATTTCAAAACACTATTCACTGAAAAGTACCCAAAACATGTAATAGATAATGAGAAAAAACTACTAAACATAAAATTACAAAAGTGTAAATTTATTCTCATTGCTATCATATCATAAATCGTTTGACAGATATTTGGAAGGTTGAAAATGACTAAAATAATTAAACGCAAGGTGCTAAAATTTAGAGGTAATAGAGATTTTCTGAATTTTTCATATTTTCAGTTTATTTTGTATTGATATTTTAGGTAACGAATGCGAAATGTATTTTGATGTCACACAAAGTTTAAGATAAAAATATGGTTGCATAATTTTAGTGTTACGCATACTTAATTTGTTCATATTATGACATTTTCTTTATAACAACTAGATTACAAAATAATATGATGTATTAAAATTCGATTTTGACAGAAAAATCGGAAAATTAAATATATGATCAAGTGTTTTAAATAATCAATTCAATGAAGGAGATTGTTCTTCTTTCTGAAGGAATTATATTAGAATACCCATTATATATCACGTATTGGTTATAAAAATGTAACAAGTTCTCCAGGTGTAGTTATCACACAATTTTGGAATCAATCAATGCCTACTATAATAATGAAAAAAAAAGGATAATATCTTTAAAAAAAATTAGAGTAAATAAATTATCGCAAACTATTTGTTTTTATGGTTTTGCAAAATTTTAATTAAATTTTCATGAAACCCTAACTTCAGGTATATCGAAAAATTCAAAATTAATTGAATAAGCACTCACCCGCCATATCGCATTTGTTTTGTTCCAAGCTGCGATCTATACCTCTTCGACAAATATTTATTAACATCACTGAAAAAACGGAATTCGATAAGTTATGTAAAAAATCACAAATTTGTACGAAATACCTTGCGAAGAAAGCATTTGAATATGACCATATACAGAATATTACAAAAATAGATAAGTAATAAGAACCCATAGCAAATGATTTTTCTTAACCAATCATTTTGCCAAAGAAAAAAATTAATTACTGAAGTCAGAACTTCGGGGGCTCTTTATTTATTGGATTTAGCCAATATCACCGCATGGTCAAGGCCAGCGGCTTATCGAATAGGGAACTGGAGGGGTGCAAACAACTAACACAAGAAATATTAGTAGGCGGAAAGGTTTGTTGATAATTTCGAGGCAATTAAATTGGGACATTTCCCGTCGCCAATGAATTTATTCGCAAATTCATTGAAATGTCGTTAAAATGCATTGAAAACCCTTATCAGCTCTTCGATTCCAGAAAAAATTGAGGAAATTCAAAATTTTATTTTCCGATAAAAGTCCGCTTTCAATTAATGAGAGGAAGAGATTGGATTTTCTGTGGTTTTTTCTTGATTAGAAAATGAACTTGAGATTATGAAAGTTGTTGCTAATTGAAGACTGACACAATTGATTACCAGTATTATTTTCCATAAAATACTCCACACTGATATTGGTGCATTAGAGAAAAACGCAAGAGCAACAAGAATACCAGAGAGCCCTTCCCATACATTAGCTTAATCTAGGTGAGAAGCTTGAACCTTCTAAGTCAATAAGGATGAGATGTGGAGGGGTGCAAATCCTTAAACACCACACAAGAAAGGAGGGGATGCTTAGAAAGTAGCCAAGGGCTACTTTCTAAGCATCCCCTCCATTCTCGTATAAATTTCCAACCCTCTAATTCAATTTGAAGGTGATTTGAGAGTGCTAGAAATCTCCAGATACCATATTTCAGATCCGTGCACCCTCCAAAAAGCTGTAGGAGGCTTAAATTCAGATATATTTTCAAGTACCTACTCAAAATTCAAGCTCAATTCATCCAAATTTTGATAGTTTGATAGCATTTAGATGGGACCACTAGACATTTCAAAATACATACCCAAAAAAGAAAAGATATATATATATATATATATATATATATATATATATATATATATATATATATATATATATATATATATATATATATATATATATATATATATATATATATATATATATATATATATATATATATATACTAGCTGACCCGGCAAACGTTGTTCTGCCATATAATTATCTATTCATCTATCTGCCGATGTATATCTACCTATCTAACTATATATCTATCTATCATTCTATCTATCTATCTGTCTATCTATCTGCATTATATCTATCAATTTATCTGACCGGGCAAACGTTCTGCAATATAAATTATTTTTATCTATCTCTCTTTCTATCTATTCATCTATCTGCCGATGTATATCTACCTATCTATTTATCTATCTATCTATCTATCTAGTTATCTATCTTTCTATCTATCTATTCATCCAACTATCTATGTATCAATGTATCTGACCCGGCAAAAATGTTAATCATTGGGAGTATGAAAAATATATTACGACCTATTCTCAAACCGACTATTGTTATTTTCGATTGCCATCTTGCAGCCCTATTGCGGATCTGTGGATAAAATTTTAAAAAATGAAAAGATGCAAAAATAGGGGTTGATCGTAAAAGGGTAAACAATTAAGAGTAATATGAATTTCTCTATTTTAAGTCATGACAAAATAAAAATGACATAGATTAAAAATAATTTTATATGGTGGTTAAGTATTCTCAAATTTTCTAATTTCCCGCGCAATTTTCTCAATTTTTTCTTTCATAAGAACATTCTTATGACAATAAAAAACACAACAGATAAAGAATTAGTGAAATCGGTCCAGCCGTTCAAGCGTGATGGCGAGATATAATATATATATATATATATATATATATATATATATATATATATATATATATATATATATATATATATATATATATATATATATATATATATATATATATATATATGGGGTGATTTACGTAGGCCGTGCATTAGAGTTTTTTCTATTTGCTGTGGTATTAGAAACTTGCAATTTAGTAAGCTGTCATAATCGGTCATGGCTGTTCCACCTGAAATATTTTTAGTCTTACAGATATATAGGATATGCCAAAAGTCAGTACCAACTTTCTTATTTAAATGGAAACCTACATTTTTTTTAACATTGTTCGATTGGCCTTCAGGTTATGAGTTTGGACAATCTAAGTTATTTTATTCTTTTTATTACAGTTTTCTTGATATATTTCCATTTTTCTAAAAAAATTACCGTAGTAGGAAAAAATGTGTAGCTCGTAAACCGTTCGAGAGTAGAAAACCAAATTTGTGGAGCACTCAGCTGTCAATTTAGGCTACGTAACACCTGATGTCCCATCGATGGTCCGATTTTATACGATATTAGCGCAGGTGGTTTTCAAATATAGCATTCAAAAATTTTCAAAAACTCAATTCTTTCAAATGGCACGTACTATTTTTTTTTCACACCATTCGAAAGAAAATTTAATTCAAACATGAGTTACTCAAGCTTTCCCTATACCTGACTTCAACTCCTATCGAGTTACTTAATGAAAATCAAGAAATGCTCAGATATTTCTTGCTTTTTGGAGTGTGCCATGGAAATAAAAGGCAATTATAACAAGCTAATCAAATATATGGATTCCTATTTAATTACACAAGATAAATTATTATTAATAAACAAATACAATATTGACAGAACTCTATAATAATTGTTCAAGATATCCACCATTTTTGTTTCAAAATTCTATTATTCTACTTTCAATAAATTGCGTAGCACTTCTGATTTCTGAGATTGAATTCTCGCACATAATTTGGTGAAACATAATAAAGAATAAAGTATAAATTTTAAAATAAAAACACTTGGCTTATGTTTCACAATATAAAAAAAACATTTAGATACTGTATTTATCAGTAACGAAAAGCCGACATGTTTCGAGTTATGAACTCATTATCAAGACTGACTACAGGAGAGCATTACATCTTATTTTATAAAAACAGACAAAAGCAAAGGTGATACCTGAAATTTGTTCGTTCACAAGGGGGGTAATTGACTATTATGGGCGGAACTTATTTCGAGAATTTCAAGAAGGTCAAGGCGTTTTCCTTTGTTACCTGAATGTAACAATTTGGTTTTGTTGAAATCCAATAAGTGATTGAATTTTATACAATGCTCAGAGAAGCCAGTGGTATTTTTGTTTTGTAAAATTGACTTTTTATGTTCTTCAACACGAATATTCATATTCCTTTCTGTCAATATAGAAAGCAGGACATTCGTCGCAAAATATTTTGTAAATACCACTGTTTTCTCCGATGTTAGATTTTTCTTTATTATTTACCAAGAATGACTT